>JANFOE010001006.1:0-234063 GCA_025667525.1 Glebionis coronaria
ACATGTCCACCTCCGGATAACAGTAGAGATCAACATTCATGACTAAAGGTCATAATTCACCTAAATAAAATAATATGAAACTTTATGAGTTCTGTACATAATGATAAATAAGGATGAATACTAATTACATTCCTACATACTCTCAAAATTTCAATTAGGACATAATGCTAATATTTTTTATATAGTTTCGATGGATCTTTTTTCAATTAGGACAAATATTTTTTATATAGCTTTTCAATTGATGGTACTCTCTAGTTTAATTAATAATACGCACGAACGTCGAGATTAAAAATATATTATCTTAATGACTACATGTTTACATACCACATGACTTATAGAAAAGCAACCAAGCCCAGATTAAGAATTACCGATCAAAAAACTTATTGTATCTATTTTACCTTTTTAATAAAATATAACACTATCTGTAATCATAAAAAGATCATATTCAGTTCATCAAAAATAGAAATAATGATTTATTATAAAGTAACCGAAAATGATATTATAATTGAAAAAAAAACTTAACAAAAAATGTTATTATAATCAAATTCGATTTCAAAACCGATTTTAATAATTAGAACACATTCAAAAGGATCTGACATGTTTTAATCATTAAAAGGTAAGCAAATTTTTTTGATACATTAAAAGGTAAACAAAAACAGATTGTACATTAGTGACATCTTTTGTTGTGTCTTTATTCTATAGATCTATAAAAAAAAATAAAGATAAGAAAATACATGCTATAGTTATCTTTAATCATAACTAGGCACTTAGAAACCTTGATGACTTCAACAATAACAAAGATCGTAGGAGCGAAATTAGCAGAAGATGGTTATGAGGATGATTTGAGGAGGCGAAAGTAGACGAGATCTAAATACTTATTATTGTAATCTTGTATCAATTCAAAACAGGAACCTTCGATCCACTATATAAATGAAATAATAATAACGAAGAAGACGGAAGAAGGCCGCATACGGAGGATGTAGGTGCGGCGGCTGGAGGTTGGAGGTTATACATGTGGATGAGAGAAGATGCCATTTGAGGTCAAAATAAGAGATTGAGGAGTGTAGATCTGTACTTTTTGGAAGGATGTGAAGTTTATAAAAAAATTACGATTATAGTGTAAAAATAATTTATTTAATATAATTAATACCATCATGTATAGAGTTAAATACCATATTTACCCTTATTTACTAATTCACAGTCAAACACTTTGTTTTTATTCACCAAAATGCCATTGTGCATTTGATTAGTGTATATTATGTATTACATATTGTAAAAATTATGGTTCTGACAGTTCTGACACTAAAAATTGTTTTGAAAAGAAAGTTACACACGCATATATATATATATATATATATATATATATATATATATATATATATATATATATATATATATATATATATATATATATATATATATATATATATATATATATATATATATATATATATATACATAGATGGACGTTCATGTGAGAAGGGTGATTTTTGTGAAATGGTGAGATGTGATCTCAGCTCTCCATCTACCCCTCCTTTTTTTCGATTGAATGACCGAGATTAGATCTTATTTTACACTAAAAAATGAAGGGACCTTTTTGCAATTATTAAAAGTTGAAATTTTAGGGGTCTGCTTCCAGTGCTCTCATTTTTGCATTCCAAAAAAGTAAATTCCAAAATTTTCTCTCTGCTTCTTTTTTCACACACAAAAACACAAAGTAAACACACACCATCGTCCCCGTCGATTATCCACCGTCCCCGATCTTTAAAACACATAGTAAACACACACTAAACACACACCGTCGTCCCCGTCGATTATCCACCGTCCCTGATCTTTAATTCATCGTTCCCGATCTCTAATTCTTCGTATCAGTCGTCTTCAAACCATTTTTCAACCACCGTAGCATAGTGGATCTATAATTTCTGGTATAATTATTGATTTCTATTTACTTATTGTTAGGGTTTCATTTTGTTGATTGTTTGGATTTAAATAGTCTAACTTTTTTGGTTGCGGCGTCCTATTATTAGATTTGTATCGATTGTTAGGCTATTTTGCGTTTTAGAGTTGCTTCGCGCGTGAAATTTTGGTTTTTTTTAGGTGCGCTTCATTTATGTGCTCTTAGGAATTTCTTAACGCGCGAAGATTTGTATTGATCTTAGGCTAGTTTGCTTTTTAGAGCTGGTTCGTGCGTGAAACTATCGTTTTGTTGTTATTAGGTGCGCTTCATTTATGTGTTCTTAGGAAGTTCTTCACGCGCGATGATTTTGTATCGAATGTTAGGCTAGTTTGCTTTTTAGAGCTTCTTCGCGCGTGAAAGTTTGGTTTTGTTGTTCTTAGGTGCGCTTCATTTATGTACTCTTAGTCATTTCTTCACGCACGAAGATTTGTATCAATCATTAGGCTAGTTTGCTTTTTAGAGCTTCTTCGCGCGTGAAAGTTTGGTTTGTTTTTTATTAGGTTCGCTTCATTTAGGTATTCTTTTGATTTTCTTCATGGGCGAAGATTTTTATCGATCATTAGGCTAGTTTGCTTTTTAGAGCTTCTTCGCGCGTGAAAGCTTTGTTTTGTTGTTATTAGGTTCGCTTCATTTATGTATTCTTAGGAATTTCTTCATGGGCGAAGATTTTTATCGATCATTAGGCTGGTTTGCTTTTTAGAGCTTCTTCGCGCGTGAAAGTTTTGTTTTGTTGTTATTAGGCGCGCTTCATTTATGTACTGTTATGAATTTCTTCACGCGCGAAGATTTGTATCGATCATTAGGCTAGTTTACTTTTTAGAGCTTCTTCGCGCGTGAAAGTGTGGTTTGTTTTTTATTAGATTCGCTTCATTTAGGTGTTCTTATGATTTTCTTCATGGGCGAAGATTTTTATCGATCATTAGGCTAGTTTGCTTTTTAGAGCTTCTTCGCGCATGAAAGTTTTGTTTTGTTGTTATTAGATGCTTTTCATTCTGGTTTTTTTAGGAATTTCTTCACGCGTGAAGATCTTTATCTATCGTTAGGCTAGTTTGCTTTTTAGAGCTTCTTCGCACATGAGAGTTTGGTTTTATTTTTATTAGTTCCGCTTCATTCTGGAGTTTTTAGGCATTTTTTCATTCTGGTGTTATTAGTTTGCTTTTTAGAGTTTCTTTGTGCGTTTAAGTTTGGTTTTGTTGTTATTATGTACGTTTCATTTAGGTGTTTTTAGGAATTTCTTCATGCGCGAAGATCTTTATCGATTGTTAGGCTAGTTTGTTTTTTAGATCTGCTTCTTGCGTTAAAGTTTGGTTTTTTTGTTATTAGGTGCGTTTAATTTAGGTGTTCTTAGGAATTTCTTCATGCGTGAAAAGCTTTATCAATTGTTAGGCTATTTTGCTTTTTAGAGTTGCTTCATGCGTGAAGCATTTTACTTTTTTTACGGTGGTTGTTTGACATGGTTGCTATGATATGTCCATGGTATGTGACATAAATGATGATGATTGCAGATGATGTCCATTGGATGTGGGATGGTTTTCTATGATGTTCCTAGGTTTCCAAGTTTATCAACGGTTTCCTGTTCCATAATTGAATATGTCACTAGTTATCGTTGCAGGTCAACTAACTAACATGTCTTCGTTAGTATGTCAAAACCAACCATGAGTTCCCCATTTTGCAGATGCATATCAGCAGTACCTTGGCCTCCATCAGACACAATTCCTCAGGCATGTTTTATTTTTACTGCTATTAGTTCTCCCCATAACGTTTACTGCTACAATACAAGATAAATTTTAAAAGGAAATGTAGAAATGCTCCCTGTGGTTTTCCCAAAATTCAGGCGGCCTCCATACTTTTATGAAAGTGCAGGCAATGATAGGTGTGTAAACACCCATCCTTTTACCACTTAATTCTGGCTAAAACGAGACCAAAACACGTATTTAATATCATTTGTTTGGAATTATGCGTGGTTTTTGTGTTTATTGTGTTTTCAGAGCCAACCGGATGGATATTGGAGAAAACATGGGATTACACGGGTTTTACTGAAGAAAAAGACTCAAGATAAAGTCTATGGTCCAAGAGCTGCAAAAGATTTGAAGTCACTAGGCCTATTCGAAGATTTATCGAAGAAAAGGACCAAAGATGGAAGATTTACATAAGTCGAAGAAACTCAAGTCTATTAAACGAAGAAATTAAAAGACGAGTTGAATTTAATCGACAACAAATCCCGAATCAGAATCGAAAACAGAAACTTTTCTGAAAAGACGAAAAGACAAGAAGAACGGGAGAAAGCCCACTCACCAACCAAAGGACAAGCCTATATAAAGCTCACCCCTCACACATTTTAGGCAGTTAGTTTTTGTTTTCATCTTCCCCACTCTTTCTCCTTCCTTTTTTGTAGCATCACCATCACCACTAGGGTGATTGGTGATTTTGATCTTTGTTTTTCCAATCTTGTTATTTTAATCCTTGTTTTATCTTGTTAAAACATTAATCATTTAATACAAAGTCATGTTTAATCTTTCCTTTTCATCTTGTTCATCATCATTTTCCTTTTCAAGTTCTTAAGTTCTTATTTTCTTGATTTGATCTTCAAAAGTTGTTGGGATTTGTGTTTTTGTTAATGGGATTTGTAGTTTATGGTTAGTAGATGCTTTGTGTGTAGTTTTATTTAAGATTTGGTTAAAAATTTGGTGATTTTTGGATTAAAACTGATTTTCCTTGTTCTTCGGGTAAACTACTGTTCTTGAATCCCCAGACTTCCGAACGAAGCAAAAGTTCCGGATGAACAGTAAGTTCTGAATGAGTTTATTTCTAAAAAGTTCCGAATGAGTCTAGATGTTCCGAATGAGTAAAACTTCCGAATGAACCACAAAGTTCCGGACGAAGCAAAACTTCCGAATGAACAGTAAGTTCCGGATGAACCAAAAACTTCCGAATCAGTAGAAAGTTCCGAATGAAGTGAAAAGTTCCGAATGAAGGTTTATTTTCCAAAAACTTCCGAATCAGTCCAAACTTCCGAATGAACCACAAAGTTCCGGATGAACCAAGAACTTCCGAATCAGTCCAAAGTTCCGAATGAAATGAAAAGTTCCGAATGAAGGCTAACTTCCGGATGAACCAAAACTTCCGAATGAAGGTTAAAACTTCTGAATCAATTTTCTGTTAGTATTACTGTTTTACTGTTTATCTGTTTCTTTACTTTCATTTCACAATTTATAGTTTATACTTCAACTTTAATTTTGATTTTAATTTTAATCTTAATTTCAATTTTAATTCAAGTCTTTATTGATTGTCATTAAAGTAATTGTCTTTGATTTAAATTTTCATTTACACTTTTTTATTAGATTAGAAAACCAAACCCTTTTATTTAGTAACCAAGAACAATCATTCCACTTAAGACTGAGATCAATTCGAGAGGATTCCGAGAGAATTAGAACCCATACAAAAATCAAAGTATCAAATGGCGCCACTGCCGGCTCTTCTCGTTAAGATCAAAAGTTTTTTGTGAGAACTTGGATTTTGGGATCCGTTCCCCGTGAACGTTACTTTTTCATCAAAAATTTTCAAAAAATCCTAAAAAATATAAAATTTTCAAAAATACAAAAAAATTAAAAAAACATAAAAACCAAAAATATTTTTGCTTTGCTTTTCTTTGTTCGTTCTTTTGCAGGTGTATGCGCACTCGATCCACGTCATATCAAGAGCCCGAGCCTCTCGATCACTTAGACATGGCCGGTGTACCACCTCCAAACAACAATAATAACAACAACAACCCACCTTTCAACAACATGAACAATCACAACAACAATGAGCCCCTTCCGGATAATCGCCCGATGATTGAACTGCTGCAAGCTCATGTCGATGGCAACACGGACCCAATTGTTATACCACCAATTGCCGCCAACAATTTCGAGCTAAAATCAGGCTTTATCCAGATGGTCTCCGCTCAACCATTCTTGGGACGTACCATTGATGATCCACACGACCACATCAAGAGATTCTTGCAACTCACCAACACGGTCAAATTCAATGGTGTTCCACAAGAGGTTATAAGGTTACAACTTTTTCCCTTTTCTTTAGAGGGACAAGCCCGGCATTGGCTTGCTAAGGAACCGCCACAGAGTATTCTCTCGTGGATGGATTTGGAAACAAAGTTTGTCAATTACTTTTTTCCACCCTCTCGTACTACCGCATTGCGGAATGAAATCATAAATTTTGAACAAAAGTACGACGAGTCATTCAGTGAATCTTGGGATCGTTTCAAAGATCTTTTAAGAAAATGCCCACAACATGGTTTTACCAAAGTACATCAAATTAATACTTTTTACAATGGTTTAAGCATGAGTGACCAAGATTCACTGAACAGTGCCTCGGGGGGTAATCTATTGGCTAAGACTTCCAATGCTGCTTGGGACATCATTGAGAATAAATCTCGTGTGCAAACCAAGAGTGTTCGGACCAATGTCGCTAGTGCTAGCACAAGTGACAGCGACAAGCGATTGGACAAAATCACTACGCTTCTTGAATCGCTTGTCACCCACACCGTCAGCAACAACAACAACAACGCCAAAAATGCTCAAGTGAACGCTGTCAGCCAACCTTGTGAGATATGCGGTGGTCCTCACTCTTACACAACTTGTACCGCCACCCAAGACTACCCTGCTGAGAATGTGAATGCGGCATATGGCACCTATCCTCAACCTGCTTATCAAGCTAGACCTCAAGGTGACCGTAACTTGCTTAGCTACCGCTCCAACAATTATCTTTCCCCACCTGGTTTTCCTCCAACCAACCCAAACCAACAATCAAACCTCAATCGCCCTCCTCAATAACAACAACAACCTCGACAACCATACATACCTCCTCACAAGCAGCAACAACCACCTCAACGTAACAACCAAGTTTACCAACAACCTGCTTATCAACCACCCGCATACAATGCTCCTCCCAACCAAACCACCACTGCATTACACCAAGAGGTTGCAACCTACATGAGGACCAATGATGTGATCATGGAAAATCTCCAACAGGAAGTGCGCAACTTGAAAGCAGACTTGGTCAAGCAAGGAAACGATTTGAGAGCCGACATGAGAAACACGTTGGATAGCCAAACTAGTGATCTGAGGAACATGATGGCTGGTTTCTTCCAAGGTAATCAACCCTCTTCTTCGGGTACTCTTCCGAGTAACACTGTTGCGAACCCAAGAGGGGAGATGAAAGCAATCACTACTCGAAGTGGTAAAGGTACCAAGGAACCCGAGCTTCCTATACCTCCACCGGTGATTGTGACTAAGGAGAACGAGTCACCTGCTCCTATTCCTCCTCCTTCTCCTTCCCCAATTTCTCCACCTCTTCCTTCTACCCCTCCTCCACCCGTGGTTGTGAGTGATCCTATTCCCCTAAAGCCTTCTTCTTCATCCAATATACCTTATCCATCTAGGTTGAGGAAAGAGAAGCTCAAAAGCAAGGACGATATTCAGGTTTCGAATTTCCTTAAAATGTTCAAACAATTGAATTTTAACATCTCCTTTGCTGAGGCTCTCGCTCACATGCCCAAGTATGCAAAAATGTTTAAAGATCTTCTGAGCGACAAGGAAAAGCTCCTCGATTTTGCCAACACCCAACTTAATGAGAACTGCTCTGCAGTGCTCTTAAGGAAATTGCCAACTAAGCTTGGTGATCCGGGTCGTTTCCTTATCCCTTGCAATTTCCCGGGAGTAGAGAATTGCATGGCCCTAGCCGATCTAGGTGCCAGTATTAATCTCATGCCTCTAAGTGTTTGGAAGCAATTATCTCTCCCAGAGCTAGTCCCCACCAAAATGACTTTGGAATTAGCTAACCGTACGGTTGCTTATCCAGTGGGGATAGCCGAAGACGTCATTGTAGGAGTCGACAAACTCACCTTCCCTGCTGATTTCGTTGTCGTCGACTACGAGATGGACCCCCGTGTGCCACTAATTGTTGGTCGTCCATTCTTGAGGACCGGTCGCACTCTCATCGATGTTGAAGCCGGTGAGCTTATCATGAGAGTGGGTGGCGATAAAGTAGTCTTCAACATGAGAAAGCTTTCTAAACAGCCTTATTCATACGAGAGTGTTAATTGTATTGACGTTCTTGATGAGGCTTGTGAAGAACACTTCAAAGATGCTTGTAAAAATATTCCTACCTCTCTTCCCAATGTTGAGACCGTTTCCTCTATCGACTCATCACTATCTCTATTTGGAGAAAGTGATTTCCTTTGGAAAGATTTGGAAGCCACCATGGGAGATGTGAATTTAGACAATGACAATTCTACTTCCAATTGGGATGAAGATCTCAGTTTCATTGCTAACCTCCTCAAAGAAGACAATCCTTCCCCTCCATCTCCCAATGTCATTGCTATCGATACTCCGACTTCGAATACGCCTCCCATCGACAATCCTCCGGATCTAGAACTGAAGGAGTTGCCGCCCCATCTTGAGTATGTATTCCTTGAAGAAGAGAAGAAGTCGCCAGTCATCATTGCTAAGGATTTGAAGGATGAAGAGAAAGCCCGACTTGTCGCCGTGTTGAAAGATCATAAGAAGGCTATTGCTTGGAAGATTTCAGATATTCGTGGAATTGATCCTCACTTCTGCACACACAAAATTCTCATGGAGGACGACTTTAAGCCCACAATTCAAAGCCAACGAAGGGTGAATCCAAAAATCCATGAAGTCATCAAAACAGAGGTTATCAAACTTCTTGATGCGGGTATGATTTACCCTATTTCGGATTCACCATGGGTTAGTCCAATCCATTGTGTGCCCAAAAAGGGCGGAATAACCGTTGTTCCCAATGAACACAACGAGTTGATTTCCACTCGTCTCGTTACTGGGTGGAGAGTTTGTATAGACTACCGCAAACTCAATGATGCCACGAGAAAGGATCATTTCCCTCTACCTTTTATGGACCAAATGCTTGAACGTTTAGCCGGTAATGAATATTACTGCTTTCTTGATGGTTTCTCGGGTTATTTCCAAATACCCATCGATCCCCAAGATCAAGAGAAGACGACATTCACTTGTCCCTATGGCAAATTTGCTTACAAAAGAATGCCTTTTGGCTTATGTAATGCGCCCGGGACTTTTCAAAGGTGCATGTTAGCTATCTTCCATGACATGGTTGAACTAACCATGGAAGTCTTCATGGATGATTTCTCGGTCTTTGGGGATTCTTTCTCTTCTTGCCTTGCCAATTGGAACGTATGCTTAAGCGGTGCGAAGACACTCGCCTTGTTCTGAATTGGGAAAAATGCCATTTTATGGTAAACGAAGGCATCGTGCTTGGACATAAGATCTCGAAAGCCGGTCTTGAAGTAGACCGTGCTAAAGTCGATGTTATCGCAAAGTTGCCTCCACCTTCAACCGTGAAGGGTGTGCGAAGTTTCCTGGGTCATGCGGGCTTCTACCGTCGATTCATCAAAGATTTTTCTCAAATCGCTCGCCCGATGACCCACCTCTTGGAAAAAGATACTCCTTTTCTCTTTTCCAAAGAGTGCCTTGAAGCCTTCAACTCGCTTAAGGATAAGCTTACTAAGGCACCCGTCTTGGTTACCCCGAATTGGGAGCTGCCTTTCGAGTTGATGTGCGATGCTAGTGATTTTGCTATTGGAGCGGTTCTGGGACAAAGAGTGAACAAACACTTCCAACCGATCCATTACGCTAGCAAGACAATGACTGGGGCACAATTGCATTATACGACAACCGAAAAAGAGCTTTTAGCTGTTGTCTATGCTTTTGAAAAATTCCGCCCCTATCTTGTCCTTTCTACCACCATTGTGTATACCGATCATTCCGCGCTGAAGTACTTGTTGACAAAGCAAGATTCCAAACCAAGACTTCTTCGCTGGGTTTTGCTGCTCCAGGAATTTAAAATCGAAATTCGCGATAAAAAAGGAGCAGAAAACCTAGCCGTGGACCATCTTAGCAGACTTGAGGATCCTTACCAAGGGGATCATCCGAACAAAGAAATCAATGATTCTTTCCCTTGGAGACCTTAATGTCTATAAACTCGAAGTCGAATGAAACCCCATGGTTTGCGGACTTTGCAAACTACTTGGCGGGTGGAATTCTCAAGGAAGGGTTGACGTCCCAACAAAAGAAAAAGTTCTTCACCGACATTAAGACTTACTTTTGGGATGACCCTTAACTATTCAAACAATGTGCCGACCTGATTATCCGCCGATGTGTTGATGGACCGGCAGCTTCGGAAATCCTTGATGCTTGCCACAAAGGACCCACCGGTGGTCACTTTGGTCCCAACTACACCGCCAAAAAAGTGTTTGATTCGGGATTTTATTGGCCCTCCATATATCGTGACGCTCACGATATGGTTAAACGATGTGATGTTTGCCAAAAACAAGGCACAATCACACATAAATACGAGATGCCTCAGAATTTCATTCAAGAGTGTGAAATCTTTGATGTTTGGGGTATCGACTTTATGGGGCCATTCCTTTCTTCTAAAGGAAACAAATACATCCTTGTAGCCGTTGACTACGTTTCAAAGTGGGTTGAAGCCAAAGCTTTACCTACTAATGATGCAAGGGTGGTTTGTAACTTTTTGAAAGCTCTTTTCGCTAGATTCGGTGTGCCTCGTGCCATTATTAGTGATCGTGGGACTCATTTTTGCAATGACCAATTCGCAAGAGTCATGGCTAAGTACGGTGTAAACCATCGTCTTTCCACAGCCTACCACCCACAAACTAATGGCCAGACTGAAATATCCAACCGTGGTTTAAAGCGAATTCTGGAAAGAACCATGGGAGAGCATCGTGCCGCATGGGCTGATAAACTTGATGATGCTTTGTGGGGTTTCCGTACTGCTTACAAGACCCCGATCGGCTGTACGCCTTATCGTCTTGTGTACGGGAAAGCGTGCCACCTCCCCATTGAGTTGGAGCACAAGGCTTATTGGGCCTTGAAGTGGGCCAATTTTGATATTAACAAAGCCGGTGACCTACGCAAGATCCAACTCAATGAGCTGAATGAACTCCGTAATGAGGCTTATGAAAATTCTTTAATCTATAAGGAAAGGACTAAGCTCATTCACGACTCTAAGATTAAGAACCGAGAGTTCCATGTTGGAGACAAAGTCTTACTTTTTAACTCTCGGTTGAAAATCTTCTCGGGAAAGCTCCAATCTCGTTGGTCCGGCCCATTCACCATTGCCCAAATTTTTCCATATGGTACTCTCGAGCTCGCTCAAACTAATGGACCTAATTTTAAGGTGAATGGCCAACGAGTGAAGTTGTACTTTGGTGAGAACACCTCTCAGGAGGTGATTCCATCCCTCACCACGTTCCCCATGAACTAATTTTGGGTAGCGCTCCTCGGGAGGCAGCCCGAGTATCTATCCTTTATGTTTTAACCTCCTAAGTGTAGGGGAGCCTCTATAGAGTGTTTGTATTTGTGTGGTGATGTGATTACAGGGATTAGTGCACTCTTGGAAACTCTGAAGAACCGTGCACCCGTGTTATCCAAAATCCGGTTCTATCTCTCAACTATCGTGATTCAATTTTCTTCATACTCACATTTGAAATTGATCACTTTAGTCGTCTCTTCCTTAACTTGAGTTAACCAACGTGCACAATTTCATAAGTGTAGGGGAGACTTTTCCCACATGCTTAAACATTGAGGACAATGTTTATCTTAAGTGTAGGGGGGACTTCTATCGAAGTTTTAAGTGGACTTTTCCATGAAAATGCCTTTATTTAACCGGAAAATCATATTTTTCAACATTTTTCAAATTTTTTATTAACTTTGGCCACTTAGTCGTAATTTTTAAATTTTTATCGTTGCTTTCATATGTATATATCCCGCAATAAAGTCAAAAATATTAATAAAGTGGTGTAGCTAGTTTAGAAATCTTTGACATATTAGGCCCGTTGCGTTTATTTTGACTCAACCCGAATAGACTTATCCAAGTTTATTCTAGCTAGTATCCTTAACCATGTAGACCTTAATTGGTTTATTAGGCTAAGCATCTACGAGTCTCATTACTTGAGATTTTAAATTGTGGAGGACGAGAAATGATAGAGTCAATTATAAGTCGGTATTCTTGCACAAGCTCACTTGGTGTAATTATTTGCCTATTCTCCCATCACTTGCTAATAAATTATCTGCAATAAGTAAGGTCGTACGATTTGAAAAGTTACTTAGCTTCTAGCCCAAGATCGTTTAAAAGTTGCTCGGTAATGATAAGAGTTCATAGCCAAGGCATAACTTATGAAGCGGGGCGCGAAGATTGGCGAGTCCGAAAAGGCCCTAACAAGGCATGAGGATTCCATTTTATTGCTGAAGATCCAAAGTGATGTGAAAAGCATTATTCCCAAAGTCAATATGAAGGATCAAGACTCACGACGAAAAGCAATCAACTCCCATAAAGATCATGGAGAAGTCTATCCAAAAAGACCCTAACAAGGTATGAGGATAAATAGATCCAAGTCCGAAAAGGAGGCGGATCGTTGTATCTCAAAATCCCAAATAGAGATTGAAGAAATAATCATGAAGTCGTGGTCAACAAAGTTGGAGTACCCCTCAAAAGTCTCCAAAGTGAAGAAACTCTATTACGATGAGAAGACCATTATCTCAAGCACGTCTCTCAAGATATGAAGTATGAAGTACATGCCAAATATCGGCCCGAGAAAGGTCTCAAATCGTGAACCAAGTTATGTCAAGATATGAACTTTTTGATATCCCGAGAAGCAGTTTTAAGAGATTTTGTCCTTTAGCTAACTATTGATCAAATCGTCCTACTTTGCTTTCAGCCTAAATAAACTATCGAAATAAGTCCAAAAATGTATCTTCATGATCATTCTAAGACAAAAATAAAATATAAGAGATACACCTAGGAATAAGGGAGTTTAAGCATTTAATTAAGCCATGTGTGTAAGTGTTTGAATTGCTAACTTATAATAACAATGATCTCGTTTTTAAGCTTAGTTTGGGGAACGTGAAACTTGAGGGTGATAAATCTTCGCAGCACAAAAGCCCTAATGTAAGTCATCGATTTCTTTGCAAGTTATTTCCATGTAGCTATTTTCAAGTGAAAATGGTTTTCTATCCCTTTGTTACCTTTAAAGTTTTATTTCTTTAATTTTTGTTTAGTAGAATTTAAATAAGGCCAAGGTTGATTAATTATGAGAAAAGTGTAAACTTGCTTTATCACTAAGCATTGCATGAGGGCATGGCAATGGTTAAGTGTAGGGGATTTGATAGGTGTGTAAACACCCATCCTTTTACCACTTAATTCTGGCTAAAACGAGACCAAAACACGTATTTAATATCATTTGTTTGGAATTATGCGTGGTTTTTGTGTTTATTGTGTTTTCAGAGCCAACCGGATGGATATTGGAGAAAACATGGGATTGCACGGGTTTTACTGAAGAAAAAGACTCAAGATAAAGTCTATGGTCCAAGAGCTGCATAAGATTTGAAGTCACTGGGCCTATTCGAAGATTTATCGAAGAAAAGGACCAAAGATGGAAGATTTACATAAGTCGAAGAAACTCAAGTCTATTAAACGAAGAAATTAAAAGACGAGTTGAATTTAATCGACAACAAATCCCGAATCAGAATCGAAAACGGAAACTTTTCTGAAAAGACGAAAAGACAAGAAGAACGGGAGAAAGCCCACTCACCAACCAAAGGACAAGCCTATATAAAGCTCACCCCTCACACATTTTAGGCAGTTAGTTTTTGTTTTCTTCTTCCCCACTCTTTCTCCTTCCTGTTTCGTAGCATCACCATCACCACTAGGGTGATTGGTGATTTTGATCTTTGTTTTTCCAATCTTGTTATTTTAATCCTTGTTTTATCTTGTTAAAACATTAATCATTTAATACAAAGTCTTGTTTAATCTTTCCATTTCATCTTGTTCATCATCATTTTTCTTTTCAAGTTCTTAAGTTCTTATTTTCTTGATTTGATCTTCAAAAGTTGTTGGGATTTGTGTTTTTGTTAATGGGATTTGTAGTTTATGGTTAGTAGATGCTTTGTGTGTAGTTTTATTTAAGATTTGGTTAAAAATTTGGTGATTTTTGGATTAAAACTGATTTTCCTTGTTCTTCGAGTAAACTACTGTTCTTGAATCCCCAGACTTCCGAACGAAGCAAAAGTTCCGGATGAACAGTAAGTTCCGAATGAGTTTATTTCTAAAAAGTTCCGAATGAGTCTAGATGTTCCGAATGAGTAAAACTTCCGAATGAACCACAAAGTTCCGGACGAAGCAAAACTTCCGAATGAACAGTAAGTTCCGGATGAACCAAAAACTTCCGAATCAGTAGAAAGTTCCGAATGAAGTGAAAAGTTCCGAATGAAGGTTTATTTTCCAAAAACTTCCGAATCAGTCCAAACTTCCGAATGAACCACAAAGTTCCGGATGAACCAAGAACTTCCGAATCAGTCCAAAGTTCCGAATGAAATGAAAAGTTCCGAATGAAGGCTAACTTCCGGATGAACCAAAACTTCCGAATGAAGGTTAAAACTTCCGAATCAATTTTCTGTTAGTATTACTGTTTTACTGTTTATCTGTTTCTTTACTTTCATTTCACAATTTATAGTTTATACTTCAACTTTAATTTTGATTTTAATTTTAATCTTAATTTCAATTTTAATTCAAGTCTTTATTGATTGTCATTAAAGTAATTGTCTTTGATTTAAATTTTCATTTACACTTTTTTATTAGATTATAAAACCAAACCCTTTTATTTAGTAACCAAGAACAATCATTCCACTTAAGACTGAGATCAATTCGAGAGGATTCCGAGAGAATTAGAACCCATACAAAAATCAAAGTATCAGGCAACCTCCCCGACATTAAGGGAAAGTAAGCAGGCGGCCTCCCCAGCATTAACTGTTGTTAATTTTGACTCGTTATGTGAGCGTAGGACTGTCTTTTCACTATAAACAATCTACCCCCTTCTCTTTTATAAGTTCCAGCGATCCATGCCTTATTATTATAAACAATCCACACCTTTCTTTTTCCAGAAATACCCAAAAGTATAAACCATAATTTTTTCACATCAAGATTGAGTGATTTTTAGTTGTTTTTGTGGTAATCAATCCATTGAATGTACATCTTGGACTGATATAAATCCAGGACGTCATTTTCGATCTTGTTCATCATCTCAATGTCCATTTTTCTCTTGGATGGATCCTCCAATTTGTGCTTGTGCAGTTGCTATCATCACTGGTTTACTAAGCGCTAGAAACGCAATGGAAGCAAATATGGAGATGTTTGTTGCTGCAAAAAGAAGACCTAAGAAATTTCTAGTGTGCAGCTCGTTGTTTTTCTTTGTTTTGTTTTTAGTTTCAATGTAATTTGTCAAGTAGTGTTAATGAACTTATTAATAGGCCACATAATTACGTTATTGTCATTTTCCAAATTTGAATGAAGTTTTATTAAAGTTATATGTTCTTGTTTATAATATTAGCTAATGCTTTCAGTCATTTTATGGTAAAAACCATTACATGATGTCCCAAAACAGAATACACTAGCATACATAACAGTAAAACATAAAGATATTATTGAAACATGGTAGCATAGTAGCAGGTTGTGAAATAAAAGTCATAATACACAAACCATTATCCTTAGAAACATTACACAAAATAAACATGTTAATTTTATTTTTCTTGCAGTCATTTTAGTCCTTTTGTCCCTTGTAAATGGTGGCTGTGAACTTTGAGTAGCAGCACTTGAAGTTCTCTTGTTTATTTTTCCTAGATTAGCAGCTTGTGAGCTTTCTCCTTGAGTAGATTGTTTTGAACTTTCTCCTTGAGTAGCAGGCTGTGACAGGTGAATTCCATCAGCTGGTGTTTTTGATTTGCAGCACGTGTCTTTTTAGTTGCAGGTTGTGAAGTTGGAATTATCTAATCATCATTTATTTCATTTCAATTAAAGCAATTTGTTTTTTAGCAATTAATATCTAAATGAGACAATCAGGTAAATCATTTAACAATAATTAAACAATCACAACATACAACAACTTTTGATTCAATAACCATAAATAAGAAAGTCAGAAATACAAAATCAACCGTTAGAGCCAGCGATACAATCTGTTATTTCATTTCAATTAAAAATTTATATAACAAAAGTGCATACGACAATTTTTTCATAACAGAAGTAGCATTAATCATCTAACTTCAGTTCCTTCTATGGTTGTTTCAATTTGAATCAATCTCTTCTTCTATTTTCAAGTTTGATGGACATACAAACCCTTTTGATTTTAAACGATCAAGAGCCTGTAACCAAAGAATTCAATGACATGTATAAGGCTTTCTATGAATTTATAATGTACAATATAGAACATAAATAAACCATGAATTTATTTTGAAAGTGTAGCTTTACCTCTAAGCATTGTTCCCCAATATTTAGTTCCTTGACATGTATAAGGCTTTCTATGAGTTTCCTGAGCATACTTTCGTTATGAAGCTCATAGTCTTGCGTTTCATTTATCGGATTATAGAGTTTGGTATCATAATTTAATTCAGCTTTAATAAGAGAAGACACATTCAACAATGATATATCCTCAAAAACGAAACTATTTTTCATTGAGAATGACATGATATTTGGAGCATTGATTCTCATACATTCTTGATATTCTAAAAAACTAGAGATTACTAAAGTCTTAACACTCTTGTTGTTAATATTCAGCATTTCAAAATATGAACCATCATTCAATTCCAAAGTTTCCAACAGTGGAGCGCCGAATAAGATTTTTTGAATCAAATCTTCATCTAGTCTACAGTATGTTATGCTCAAAGTCTTTAGATTTTTCCAACATAGGTCATCCAATTCATCTAAGTAGCATTCATTCAATTTGAGATGAATAAAACTTGAACGTTATAAAAAAACTGGGTAAAACAACTCCTTCACCAGTACCATAATCCCAAATATTCATTTCAAACTCTTTAACCTTAAGATTTATTGCGTAAGCAATACATTTGTGAGATCCACTCTTTTTGTATAAGATGCATGTAGTTTGAATTTCTTGATTTTTGATTGGGCATATTGTCTTAAGATATTTTCGACAGAAGAATAGAAATCAAATATTTTATTATCATGAGTTTCATGATATTCATATATAAGATTAGTAAGTTTTTTCCAAATATGTTGCCATTTTTTAGAAAGTATACTTGTTCTAATAGCCTCTTCAGTTGATTCTAAACGAGATATGATATCAAAACTATACCTTCTGGTAAATCAGTTATTCGATCTAAGATCCCAGATTTTTTTTATGGCGATTTTTTGATGGATTGTTTTGATTTCTTATCATCTTTGAAGACGACGGCTTTTTTTTGAGAATATGTTTTTATAATAATTCTTTTTAGGTTTTCATTTACTTGAAGTTTGTTAAATAGAATTTTAGCCTTACTAGTTTCCATGATGCCCATATATGAACAGGATAAACATTTTTTGGGCCTGATTTATGTTTTAAACCAAATAATTATATTTCACATGTGAAAATCTTGTTGTTTTTTTAAATCTCAAAAAGTTATATAAGTCGTGAAATCTTAAATCATTACTTTTTAACATGCGAAATCTTGTTGTTTTTCACATTTGAAAGTTTATTAACATGTGAAATAATTATTTTCACATGTGAAATATGTTAAATCAGTTAAATCAATACTTTTTTCACATGTGAAAACTTTGTTGTTTTTCACATGTGAAATCTTGTTATTTTTCACATGTGAAACTTTTTTTATATAAACTTTAAAATTTTATATTAAAAGCGTTTTTCATTGTTTTAATTGAATAACATGAAATTATAAAGTAAAAAAAATACATAAAGAAAGCAAAGAGCATGGTAGCCTTCAAAATACAGATTTAACTTTAATTCAACAATCATACCATAAACTTTAAAATCACAAAAATAAAACAAAGAGCATTCTAACAATAGTAAACACTTGAATCAGATAACGTTATCTCCTGTAGTTTTGTTCTTCAATTTGATTTTATCTTTTTCTCAAATTTTCATGTTTGATGGACATTCAAACCCTTTTGCTTTTAAACGATCAAGAACCTGTAATAAAAAAATCAATGAATTATATAACTCAGTTTATATTGCTACATTTGAACTTTTTAATAAATCATTTGTAAAGTATGATTAAATAGTAAGAATAAACTTGTACCTCAAAGCATTGTTTTTGAACCTTTAACTCCTGCACATGTTTAAGGCCTAGTATGAGACCTTTGAGCATATTCACCTCCTTAACTTGCTTTTCATATGTTCCCTCTCTTTGATGATAGTCTTTTGTATTGTAGTTTAATTTAGCTTTAATAAGAGAAGACACATTCAACAATGAAATGTCTTCTACCTCAAAATGACCTTCTATAAAAAGCGACAAAATATATGGAGCATTGATTTTGAAAGATTATGTCTCGATTGAAGTACTAAAGAATACCAAGTTCTTAATGCTCTTGTTGGCTATATCAAGCAGCTCCTCATTATAGCATTCCATCAATTCCAAACTTTCCAAAAGTGGACTTCCAGACAATTTTTTCAAGTGAATCTTTATATAAAAAGCCATATGTAATGCTCAAAGTTTTTAGATTTTTCCATCGGATGGAATCCAATTTATCAAAGTAACACTCACACAATTTAAGATGAATAAAAGAGTCACATTTGTAAAAAAAATCTAGGTAAAACAATACCATTGCAAGCACTATAATCCCAAAGATCAATATCGAAGTTTTTAACTTTACGCTTCATTGCGTAACGTATAATGGATTTGACATCCAATCCTTCAGAATAAGGTACATGCAGTTTGAATTTGTTGATTTTTGTTTCCTTGTTTTCTTTTAAGATTTTTCGACAGAAATATAGAAATCAAAGATATTATCATCATCTATAGTATACTCATCATATTCAAAAACCAGATTTTTAACCTGACGCCAAAGATTTTCCCATTTCTTGCAGAGTATGCCTGTCCTAATAGCCTCTTTTGTTAAATCTAAACGAGTTATGATATCAACAAGTATACCTTCCGGTAAATCACTTATTCTATCGGTTAAACTTTTTGATTTGCGATTTTTTGATGGATTTTTTGATTTCTTTTCATATTCAGATATGGCGGCTGTTTGAAAAGGGTTTTTTTGGTTTTAGAATACTTGGGAGTTGGGCATAATGTATTTATAAAAAACTATTTGGGCTTTTTAATTTGGGCCTGACTGATTTTTTTTTCCAGTTATCTTTTTAACATGTTAAAATTTTGATTCTTTTTCACATGTGAAACATTAATAATAAATTAATAATTCGGTCATATATGCTAACTTTAATGTTTCAGAACTATATATAACTAATTAAAACTATTACTCTAGGAACTTTCTGATTGAAATTATTAGAAATTTGAAAAAGTTTAAGAAAAATATTTGAAAAAAATAATATTTTTTCACATGTGCACATTTTAGTAAAATATTTTTTATATATTATAATGAAAATAATAAAATTACTTTAATTATTTGAAGACAAATTTTATGGAAGATTAATAGTTTATTTATTAAAAAGATTGAACGGTTAACGCTGACAACTAAAAAGCAGCTATTTATTGGAAAACATTTATGAGTTTGTTTTATTGGAAAACATTACATTTATTGTAAAATTATCTCATATGGCAACCAAAAAGCAACAAAAAACAAACTTTGTTAAGTCAGAAGTCAACCAAAGGAAACTAAACGGCTATAATTTTAATGTTAGTACTCAATAAGTTTAGAAAAACTATTAATAAAAAATGAATAACAAATGTTAAATATTTTTTCACATGTGAAAGTTTTAAATAAATAAATAATATATAAATAGTTTAATTAATTCAAAAACATATCTTAAAGATACTAGAAACACATTCTTCTAATATATTTTGTTGTTTATTATATATTCGTTTTTTAGATTATATATACTACCCAAAAATAAAACAAATATAAAAAAAGTGGATTCACATATGAAAAAGTGTTTGTATAATAAATATTCAATCAATCTATAATTATAAAACATAAACAGAATTCAGTAACTATAAATCAAACATTAAAATTTTCTATTATGCATGTAGACTAACGTAATAAAATTATATAACAAATATGTTGTTTTTTAGGAAGAAATTTGAATATCTTCTGCAGGTCTCTTCCTATTAGACCTACATGTCTCCATCCATATTTTTATAATCTTCCTCAAACTTTCTCATCATCATTCGTAATCTGTGATGCACCCACCATCTTGTTCGATCTTTTGTAGATTTTTCAGCAGAATCAAAATCGGCTACTAGAATGAATTCGCTTTCTTCCCTATTAGCAATAGCAGACTCGATAATTTTCTTTCTCTCTTCGACATCTTTCTTTTCAAACTTTTCAACCAACTTTAAGAAATCCTTTTTTAATAAATTGAAGTCAGACAAAAGAATTTTTGCAACAAATCTTGATCTCACTAAATCGAGTTGTTTTTTTTTATTCTTTGTATAGACCACATTTTCAAGGTTTTTGTCTTCCTGTGTAAGTTTCAATATGTAGCATAGAAAATATACCACAATTAGTTGAATTGCTAGTAGTCCTCCATTCCATACCTATCCTTGTTATACCAGCTTTTTCAATTTTTTCAGCTTTTGGGTGTTTTACATCATGTAGATACTCAACAAAAACTTGCTTCTACAAATAACAAAAAGAAAAAAAAATTATACCCTATTTCACATTCAATGAATAATCTGTACTAGTTAGTAACATAAAAATCTACACGAAATCTTATTTTTCACATTTTAAGAATAATTTGGAAATACTTACAATTGAGTGTGGTATTATAGAATATCTTTTATGATTGGGTTCGCTTGTATTTGCACTATTGTCGATAATATGTATTGAAATCTTTTCAAAATCAACACAAATGAGATATATGTGATTTGAGTGACAAACAGGGAAAAAAACCTGCAATACATAAGAAATAAAAGTATCATTAATAATTTTGAATATGAATTAATATTCACAAAGCATTTTAAAAAGATTTAAAAAAATACCATTGCCAAATTTTGTAATGACATTTCGTTTTTGTCGTTATTAAAAGTTTCACTCATCTTTTGTTTAAACATTTTTAACTTTTCCTCTTTTGTTTCTTTGATTATATAGTATGCTGGCACCTGCATAAATGCAAAACAAGAAATATTAATACTAGATAAAGATATTATGTAAGTATGAAATTATGTGTTTAGGATATATTAGATATCTTACAATTCCAGATATTTTAAAGTAATATCTTCTGTCTGACTCTTGTTTTTGAAAGTATTGAATGTAGTTTAACAGATCTGCCCAAATATCAATTACATATGCAGATCGCAAGATTGTCGGTGTTAAAGTTTCCATTTCTAGATGGCTTGATTCAATGCCACTATGAGCTTTAAATACTGGGTCCCTGTATACAGTTTTATAAGCAAATATTAGTTTTAATAAATCTTTATATTATAACAAAAAAACGTAAATAATAATTTGAAACTTACAACTTTGGTCCTGTCATTGCAAATAATGTATCAGCAACTATTTTTTCATCTTCATTAAGTGGTTGCTTAACATCTACTGGAGAAAACTCAAAAGGAGATTTTCGTTCAGGACTAGTGTAATTATCATTATCATCTTCATACAAACTTGATTCAAAACGTCCTGTACCTGCAAAAATAAGTATGAGTTAAAATGAATATTGTTTTTCACATGTGAAAGAAAATACTTTTTTCACATGTAGAAGAAAATACATTTTTCACATGTGAAAAAACATACGTTTTTCACATGTGAAAAACATACTTTTGTTTTGTACATGCTTAATTTGTTTTTTGTTTCACATGTGAAATATATCAAGTTGTAATTCAAATATAATGAAAACAAAACACTAATATTGATTCATGAGATGAATATAAAATTCTGAATACATATTGTTTGTACATAAATTATTAAGACTACATATATCAGAAATTGATATTCATCACATATCAAAGGATTTGTAGGAATTTAACCTTTAGTTACTTGCTCAACAGTCTCATTGTCTGCTACATCATTCTTCATTTGTCCAAGAATTGCTGTTGCAGGAAATTTTTCATGCTTTTCATCGTCTTCAAGCGACGACATATCACAAGTCCTAACCTTTTTAAGCTCGTCTTCATTTCCTTTGCTCGTAGGATCAACTGAATTTTGAATCTTGACATTATCATCTACAACTTCATTGGTCAATCTTGTTGATTCCAATGCTTCATTTTCAGTATGATTGTCTTTCAAGCTTTTTCCCACGTCCTCGTCATCTATAAACCAAAATGTCTCAGAAGGATCAACCTGTGTAGGAACAACATCTTTTGTCACATTCGAGTCACTTGGTTCGTTTTCTTTCAAAGATTCATTTTCTTCTACATTCATATCTTGATGATTATCTTTAGAATTGTTCTTTTTGTTCTCGTAATCATTAAGCTTCAGCATATCACAATTTTTTTCACTTTTTTCTGGAATTGCTGACCTCGTACCAGCAACTG
This sequence comes from Glebionis coronaria, assembly GCA_025667525.1. Taxonomy (NCBI): domain Eukaryota; kingdom Viridiplantae; phylum Streptophyta; class Magnoliopsida; order Asterales; family Asteraceae; genus Glebionis; species Glebionis coronaria. The sequence continues at coordinate 22,465 of JANFOE010001006.1, forward strand.
AATCTTGAATCTTCATATTATCATGAAATTCATTAACCAAATTGTCCTCATCAACTCCAATCCAAAATGTCTCGGAAGGCTCAACCTGTTAAGGCTGAATAACATCTTTCTTCACATTCGAGTCACTTGGTTTGTTATCTTTCAAAGATTCAGTTTCTTTTTTATTCTTCTTTTGAAGATTATCTTGAGAATCTTTCTTTTCTTTGTCGTCATCATAAAGCTGTGTTTGCTCACCAACTTTTTCATCAGAAACTTCTTTAACAGCTTCAAGAATTTCGTTAACAGCCTCGAAGTGTGTATTATCATCAGCAGAATCTTCTGGAATTGTTGACGTCGTTTCAACAACAGAATCTTGAATCTTGATATTATCATCAGCAAATTCGTAATCAGGCTCAGACTGTGTATGCTCATCAACACCGTTTTTCTCATTCTTATCATTTAGATTATCATGGACACCCAGATTGTCATCATCATTCTTTGCCATACTTTGCTCCATACTTTGCTCTTTTTCCACCGATGGCATATCACCAACTTTGTTATCATATACACCCCCAAGTGTATAATCAGCTCCAACCCCAAATGTGTCAGAAGGATCAACCTTTGTATGCTCACCAACTTTGTCATCCTCAACTACATTAACATCCTCAACTACCTTAATCTCCAGTCATCCTCAACTACATTAGCAAATTCGTAATCAGGATCAACCTTTCTTGATCTCCAGTCAATGATTTATCAACATTATTGATGTCATGGTCTTTCTTAACTTTCAAAAGCGTTTCCCAAACACTATCAGTAGAAGGATCCGATTTCTTAAGAGCAGGCTCTTCTTTCTCAATTTCATCATCAATCAATTCATTTTGATTCTCACACCACATTGAAGATGATCCTTCATAACTATCACCAAAAACATGTTTCTGTTTTTTTATTCGCTATGATAATGAACTGTATATTTTTGTGAGTTAATTTCATCATCAAACTCAGTCGATACATTTTCGCATTTTTTGATGTCATCTCCTATATCCTTTATTTCGATTTTTTAGACCCTTGTATCCAAAACCATCTAAAAATATTTCATGCAACGTTTGAAGTTTCTTGTTATCAGGATATCTCGACATTCCTTCCTTTAAACTTGACTCTATATTATGCAATTCTTGAGTTATGTTGGATAAGCTTTTCTGAATTGTTTCAAGATATACCTGAAAATTAGATAGTTTTGTTCAATATCATTTATATACTTTTCACATGTGAACAATTTATAAAGCAAAAGGATTATTATCTTTTTTGCATGTGAAAAATTGTCATTCTGTGCAATATAAAATCTGTCCAGTGATAAGTGACTTAGTAATTCTCATATTAGGATATATGAATGTGAATGGAAATCTTAGTTTTATACAATATTCATCAGTCAGTGTCACGTGAAAAATAAACATATATATATATATATATATATATATATATATATATATATATATATATATATATATATATATATATATATATATATATATATATATATATATATATATATATATATATATATATATATATATATATATATATATATATATATATATATATATATATATATATATATATATATATATATATATATAGAGTAGGGATCCAGTAAGAAGAAAAATTAAAATGAGAAGAATAAGAAGAAATCCTGACCACAAATTCCACAAAAGGAAGGAGAATTTTAAGGGGAGATGCATCTGACTTTGTAGGTGCATCTGAAATGTGTGGTTGTGGTTTCTTCTTATTCTTCTCATTTTACTTAATCTTCTTATTTGATCCTAACTCTATATATATATATATAAATATATATACATATATATATATATATATATATATATATATATATATATATATATATATATATATATATATATATATATATATATATATATATATATATATATATATATATATATATATATATATATATATATATATATATATATATATATATATATATATATATATATATATATATATATATATATATATATATATATATATATATATATATATATATATATATATATATATATATATATATATATATATATATATATATATATATATATATATATATATATATATATATATATATATATATAAGCATTAGTATCAAAAAAGCGTACCTCTGCTTGTAAGTCACTTCTGAAAGGATCTTCAAGAATTTCCAGTGTTCCATACTCTTTGCACTTATCCATTTCATTTTTATCTCTTTGAGACAACAACGGCTGTTTCCATACTTTAATTGCTGGCCTTTCAGGAATTATTTTACCTTCATCAAATTTCGTCCAAGTGAAGTATAAAAGCTACAACACAAGATAATATTAATTTATTATTAGTATTTTTCAAATTGAAGAACGCTGTGAATATAATTTTGAAAACGAAAAAACTCACAATCATGAAAGCGCTTGGCCCTGAATATTGGCTGTTATTATTCTTCTTCCATTTTTCAAGCTTGTTACCAAACAGTTGATAACAAAGCTGCACCGGTCTAATTGTTCCACTTCAATTTCATTTGTTATTCGTTTTAGAATTTGCTCGTTACAAGATCCGCTTACTTCACACATGCCCATACAATTTTCAAAAAGCATTAAGAAATTCATCTTGAAAAGCTCGCCAGCATCGTCTATAGACAGTATTTTATCCTTTATCTCATTCGGTCGTACGCCACTCTTAGTAAACTGAGATTTCCAATTTTTAATGAAAGGGTCATCTGATTTTCTTGCTGGTATGGAATCTATTGAAATCCCCAGAGTGGAATTCCCAGGATGTCTTGAACAGTTTTCGGTGTGATCTTAATCACGCCATTTTTCAACTTAAGACTTAATGTTTCTGATTCTAGGTTTTGTAATATATACAAACCTAGTTTACCTAGTAGGTTGCTTATTGGCATGTCAATCATACTTTCAAATCCCATTTTTTTCAAACATTCTTTTATTTCTTGGGTAAGAACGCTCATTGCGATGTGAAAAGATGTTGTTGCTCTTAAACAAAATCCGTCATAAGGACCTTTTTTCTTTTCGCCACTTTTGTTTTTAACAGATAAGCAACTTTTTTCGTTGTCGTCATTATAAGCTTCATCATCTTTTGTTTTTTTCCTTTTCGAACCAACATTTTTTTTGGGATTCATTCCTTTTTCGCTTCTAATTCTCTGTTTTAAAACAATGAATTAGTAAGCAAGAAAAATTTAAATTTTTTTTTTATTTTCACATGAGGAAAATATTAAATTTACTGTATTTGTTTTGTATATAGTCTATAATTTACATTTTTCACATGTGAATATCTTTATACATAAATACTATTTAATTGAATGATTTTCACATGTGAAATTGTAATAAACAAACAGTCAATCTATTAAATATAAAACCTACAAATATATTTCCAAAATTTTATATCATGGTTTTGTTCTTAATTACTGCTTTTCATATGAGAAATTGTAATAAAATTACTCTCATTCTTTTTAATATAAACCTATAACTACATTTTTACATGTGAAATTTTGTTCTTAAGTAAATGTTTTCACATGTGAAAAATTTAGTAATTCACTCCCATTTTTTTCAATATAAAACATATAACTACATATTTTTCAACATGTTAAAATATATATAATTGCTTTGTTCTTAAATGAATGCTTTTTAAAGATTTGTTCCTAACCTTTACTGCTACTTGCTTCATATTCTGAAGTAGATTCTTCCAAAAGTTTTCGTTTATTTTTCTTAGCACTTTTCATTTCCTTTTCTGCTACATTTGCAGAATTCGTCACTTTTACTGAAGCATTGTCTGCAATAACAAGAAAATAGAAATTTAATATCCGTTAACATGCTATTAAAATATAAGAACTTTTTTTATCATATTTTCACATGTTATTAAAAGAACCTAATTCAATATAAATCTATAACTACATTTTTACATGTGGAAACTTTTATTTCATATTTTATTGTTATATGAATGTTTTCACATGTGAAAGAGTTATTATTTCACATGTGAAATTTTATATAATTTTGGAATGAAATTTTTAAGTGTTTCATTTGTACAATGCAACGGCTAACAATAAATTTTTTTCAGTAGATATAAAAAATAAAACTTATTTAGTTTTAGTTCCTTTCAAATTACACAATCATTTTAAAAAGTAAATTGATCCTATTTAAAAAACAAAAAAAATCTTTAATTAATAAATTGTTTTTAAAAAAACAACATATTACGTTCAAACAACAAATTAATATAAATCAATAATTATGAGGATATATATTTTTTTAATCAGTGTTATTTTTACTATCAAAATATTATAAAATCTCTAATTAATAATTTTTTAAAAAAAACAACAAATTACGTTCAATTAACAAATTAATATAAATCAATAATCATAACAATATATAATAAGTAAAAAAATTAATAATACGTTTATATAAAACCTTACCACAATCCAAGATATCTTCTTTATTCTGATTTTTTTGTGTTCTTTTATTTTTTCGAGTGTAGGTTTCTGCAATTAAAATAAAATAATAAAATTAAAACATTAGTATAAATTTATTTCACTAATAAGTAAAAAAAATAATCTTAAAAAAGCAATATTAATCTTACTTTTCGTCTTTTCTTTCTTTTGGGTATCTACTTCATTGATCATTTTTGTGTTCTTCTGGGTATGAAATGAATGTTTTAATATTTTAATTTTCAAATTTAATGGAATATGTTTTTCTTATGGGTTTTCTAAAATGGTTTATTTCATTATTTGATTCAATAATGTTTATTTTTTATATTTTTAATGATTTAATTGACCAGTCGCTTGGGCCATTGGGTTTATAATACAGATCGGGCCTTTGGGCTTGTTATTCACGTTGTTTTTTTTAAGTTTTATTTTTTTAAAGAAACCATTATAAAAAACATCCACATGTGAAACAAACGCATTCCAAACAAAAATTTTAATTATATATTTTCAATAATTCACATACATTCCAAGAAAGTGTTTTGAATGAAATTGAAAATAACAACATTAGATATGTTTTTGTTTCAAGAAAAGACACGTACATATCACCTAACGCACGTACAAAATATGATACTATCAAATAATAGACATGATTCAAAGAATGGACGTTACATATATATGTTAATATACTTCAAAGATATGAGATACGTGTCCATGATTTTTTAATTGGGAATACTTTGAATGTCAGAATAACAGACATGATTTTTAAATCCGTTATTCTTTTTAAAAGCTTCCCATCTTTCTTTAGCAACATCATAAGATGAAGGATCTCATTCGATCTACGTATACCTTTTTTCGTGTACTACATTAACCTCAAAATCAAACCTTTTTAACATTGCAAAACAAAAACAAACTTTGACAAATTTGTTCATTGTGTTCTCTGACAAAATAATGTGGTTTTGCCTGTTGAAAAAATTAAATATTAAATTACATCCTATAGATTTTAAATACAAAATTTATAATTAAAATAAAAGTACTCATGAATTAAACATAAAATAAATTGTTAAAAATGTATACTAAATTTAATATTTACAGAAATGCTTCTTGCAATACTAACTATAAGTTGAAGCAATACGTTCATTACAGTTTCTAATTGCAGTTTCAACTAAAATATTAAGTACATTTTGACAATTGGGTTCGTTGTGGCATGTGTCGGCCATCTTCCTGAAACGATTACTTCTAACATTAACTTTCGACATCAAAATTTTTGTAGCAATCCTGTTTTTCAATATATGCATTTGTGTGTAGGGTTTTCCTATCATAAACGCATTCTTCAATTTATCAACATCATTGACAAAGAAATCCATAGTTGCCATAATCACAATCCCGTAGTCTGTATGATTAACCTTTTTCCTAGCATCCAATTTAGCCACTTGCAAGTTTGCTTCTTTAAGTTTTGCATAACTTGAATGGTTTATTGATTTAAGATAATCAACTAGAACAGAATGCTGAAAAATAAGAATTATCATCAGCTTTTTTATTAACTTTTTTTTATTAATTTAATATTTGAAACTTAACAAGGCTTTGGCTATGAGGTGGTTTGTATCATTACAATGAATTTCATCACATTTGTTTTCAATCAATAAGAACCTTCCAAACTTCAGGTCGAAACAAATGAGATAGAAATGTTCAGTAAAGCATATTGGGAAAAACACCTGCATACAAAGTATTAAAGCTTATGAGTAACATTTTTAACTAATTTATATATGTATGTTTATATATATTTAACTTAATATTCTTGAACTTACACATTCAATCTTTTTAAGATTCATTAATGCTTCGTTGTTTTTAACTTCTTCCCTGAGTTTCTTTTCAAATATTTTAACTCTCATTCTTGCGTCTATCTTAACATCCTTGAAGTCTCTATGCTGCATATGGAAGAATGAATAACAACAATTATAAACTAAAAATTTTCATCGGTATATTTTTACAATCAAATTTCTATGTTAATAATCTTACCATAAATCCAGTTTTGAAGCAATATTTTTTGTGTGTTTAATTGTAAAACCCGCATGCTTTTACCATAAATAGTACCATTAAGATCGTACGTACTAGATTTAAAACTTTCCTTTTATAGTATGATTACGTTCACGTGTTAGAATTTTACGTATTACGTACGTGTTAGAACACGATAAGTATTTATTACGTACGAACGCACAATAATTATTTAAACAATAATTAATCACGAACATGCGATCATGAAATCATGAACGTAATTTAATCACGAGCTAATATTAATTACGTATATATATTTATTACGAACACGAATAAATATATTAAGTCACGGTTAATATTTAACGAGAACACATAAAACACGAACACGACTAAACACGAACGAACACTTAAATAATTAGACTCGGGAAATGGTACGGGTACCCCATGTGGGGCCCCCTACCCGCGGCTACACCAAGAGATGGGCCAAGCCCATCAAAACTTTTACTAAGGAAGGGGTTAAGGTGAAATCTTTTAACCATTTTCACTTTACAGTAAATTAAACAAAAACCCTAAAAGATTTTTCTCCTTCCTCCTTGTCCTCTCTTTTGGCCACCACCTATAAGCATCAACAATGGGTGATTCGGTTTGATTTTAACCTTGGAATTTTTACAATGATCGTTGTGTGTTCGTCCTTGATTGATCCACGCATTCGGTATAACCTTTTTAACCTTTTTCTTTTATGTTTTGATTTAATAAATTACATAAGATCATGATGTTTTTAAAAACTAATTAAAAACATTTATTAAACATGTCTATGATTATGGGGTAGATCAAACCAAGGGTTTTTAGGGGCGTTTGTCTAGCCGACGCCTAAACCGAACCCTAAGGGGTCTCGGCTTGGCTTGTCAACCACCACCGAGACCTCATGGTCTCGGTTTGGTGGTGTGGGTCCCACGGCAGCAGCAAAGAAGGGAGAACCCCGAAGTGGTTCGGGGTATGGTGTTGATTACGGGTCCGGTTCATGGTTTCTAGTCACGATCCGGTTCATGGTTTATGTTAAAGTTATGTTTTAATAATCATATGTTAAAAATTAAATTAATAAAATATGACATGATTAATTTAATAAAACATGACTTAGGTTATAATTTAATTATTAGATCATGGATTTTTAACCTAAGTATTTATTTTTCTTGACTTTATAATTAATTAATTATTAAAAACCATGACTATAATTAATTAATTAACATGACTTAGGTTATATTATTAATAATTAATAATACATGTTTTAACCTAAGTATTTAACTTTATTTAATTAAAAACAGGATGTATTTAATTAAATACATTTAACCTATAGTTTGTTTAAATTACATGTAATAATTAACAAACTATACCTTATATCAGTATGACTTAGAAAATAATCAGAAAACACTTAAACTTATATACTTAGCTTATTTAACCAGCTTATATCTAATTATGGAAACTTTCTATTTTTAGAAACTTATTTGATTAAGGCAGCTAATCTATTTATGGAAACTTTCTATTTTTAGATACTTATCTATTTTAAGCAGTAATTCTATTTTTGGAAACTTTCTATTTTTGGGAACTTTCTGTTTTTGAAAACTTTCTATTTTTGGAAACTTTCTATTTTTGGAAACTTTCTATTTTTCGAAACTTTCTATTTTTGGAAACTTTCTATTTTTTGGTAACTTTCTATTTTAGGAAACCTGCTATTTTTAGAAAGTTACTTATTATTACATAGTAAGTATAATAATACATGAAATACAAGTAATACTTAATCAGAATAGACAGAATATAAGATAAACACAGTTTAAAGCTTAAAACAGTAAAACATGACATGAACGTATGAAATAAGCTAAGACATGACATAAAACCAGTTACATATGTAGTAACCAGATACTTATACACGTATGTATTTATGTAGCATTATTGATACCGAAGTAGGACTCTCGTTCGTTCGTCTTCTTCGTTCACAGGACATAAGGTACGGATTCCCGTCCTTTCAGTATGGACATTCTTACCTTATTAGGATTCCCCGTATGCAGCCAATTGTTTTCCCGTAGTATAAGTTTATATGTTTGATTTGCTTATGTTTAATTTAGAATACCTATAGCCATATACATGCATGACCAGTTTCACCTAGTTATGGAGGTACCATAACCATAACATTAGAGGCACTGGTGTTATGACTTCACCACGGCAAAGTGATTGCTCGTGGCGTCCCTTCAGCTTTTGGCCATATTATTATATTTATCATGTGGGGCGTATGGGTGCATCCTAGCTACACGTTTTCAGCAGATTACTCAGTGTGAATGTGGTGTGTGCCTTGCATCCTTCACAAGGAGCTGATCCCTCCTACCCAAAACCAGTATATTAAATTGGAGGCTGCCCCTCTAATTTGCATGATGAGGTCACCCCTTCAAGTATTCATGCACGGTGGATTTTCATGACCTATATTGGCTAATGGTAAAATATGTTAAACAGTTTTCATAAGATAAACATAAGGCTTTTCAAACTATAAAACCAGTTTTATGAACGTGTTCCAGGTTTTCCAGGACTTATACATTTCCGCTGCTATTAAGTATTTATTATGTTTTAGTCATTCATACTATGTCTATATCCGTGCACTGAGCGTTTTGCTCAGCCGTTACTTTCCTTTCCATGTCCCAAAACGGCAGGTACCCTAGGAAAGACTCGAGCATTTGGAGGACGTGCATAGGATGGAAGCTGCTAGAGACTTCTTTTCCTTTTTGCCTTCATATACTTATGCTTGTTTAGTCTTTCATTCATTTCTTTTGCTTTATTATGTTTTGGGCTTATGTTTGGGAACCGATGTTTGATTCCGGTTATCCCTATGGTCATGTAATGTTTTAGACATTTATCCTTGTATGCTTTGATGACACGCCATAATTACGCGTGACATTCCATTATCAAAATGGGGTGTTACAATTATGGTATCAGAGCCCAAGGCTTCGACCTGTAGGCTCTAAAACTCGACCTGTGACTAGTGGGTAGTCACCAGGAGCTTCCTAAGCCAACGTTTGTTATTCTACGTATTGATGTTTTCAGCGCATTGTTGTTTTAACCATGATGTTTTCAACACCTTGATGGTTTTCATCGATATTGTTATACTAATATGGATGGACAACCGTCATTCATATGTAGTTATGTGTCATTGTTTCATGCATAATGTTCCTCGTCAACTATGGCTATGTGGACTGAACCCCAATAGTTCATAATTAGTCACTTAAAATTTTTTTCTGATAAGTTTTGACAGATGAGTTCCTTTATTTATGTTTCATGTATCATTGTTGCAGGGATTATGACTAAGTAATGGTTGGTACAGGACTGGACCTATTTAGTCGCATGTGCTTTTATCGAAACTTTTAACTTTGGGACCGACCCATAGGCGTCCCCTCGCACATATAAAGGTTTTTATAAACTACATTACGCATTCATGCACTGTTTTTCATGCATAAAATTTTTCTCATGATTTATTGGCATAATTTTTTTTCATGTCCCCTCATAAGTTACTATGTTTTTATGTCAATTATGTCTTCATACTGTCATGGTTAAACTCAGTTTCATGCTGATTATGTTATACACTCCTTCATGTTAAATCATTTCATGTTTCTTCATGATAATTCCGTCTTCATGTGGATTACGTCTTACGCCTCTTTTGTTATTATGCCTTCATGCAAGACATAGTTGGATTTCATTGAATTCTGCTTTCATGATAGTCATGGTTGGTTTTCATTGATCATGCTGTCAGGCAAATCATCGTTGAATTTTATGTAACCACACTTTAACGTTTCTCGATTTAACCAAAATGATGTCTATGCTAATACTGCCAGGTTATCATGATGGTTTTCCTAACCGTTTAACCGATATACTTTCCTTAAATCATGATAAATGATCGACCCATACCGATCATTTCATATGCATTCCACGTGTACTCCACGTACCGTATTTCATGTGTATTACACGTACCTTAATCCATATGTATTCCACTTGCAATACTTCACGAGTATTCGCTAGTCGATTCTGAATCATCTCAGGCGTATTTTCAATTGCGGATATTCTACTAGATTGCTAATGCCGCTCATAACTTGGAGATGTTACTAAAGGTTGATGCTGCTGACGTTCGGAGACGCTACGAGATGCGGATGTTGTTCACAACCTAGAGATCCTACAAGACGAAGACAAAGGCGTCATAGCAAAGCAATTCAACGAGAAGATGCTTCACCATCAGACGATTTCCATCAATCATTGTCCCTAATTCTTAGTTACATGTCACACGTCATTCGGCTGTCATTTCAGCCATATGAGTGCAAACCGGTACCAGCCGGCCACTCAGCTGAATAGTTACATGAATCACGGTCATGAGAATGACCGTCATAGAACTGACAGACAGGACGATAGTGTGACAACCCTAGGTTTTGGATTTGTCACTTGGTCTTACTTTTAGGTTATTTTATGTGTGCTTACTTGATTTGTGTGATTACGTGTTTATTTTGAGTGATTAAGGTTGGTGTGGTTATCGTTTATGAGTATAGAAGTACTCATAAGTAAATCGAGGAACGGTTATTTCATGTTCATGAGCTCACAAGTTGTGACTATGAAAGGAAATGGTGATATTTTGGTGTTTACGTATACGTATAAGTATTATAATAATAGTATTTTTTTTAGGATTTACGGTTTAGCATTTAGAGGGATCGGACGAGGTAATTAGTCATATGGATATTTTTCGGGATGGTTTTAAGTCATTTAGGACTTAGTTATAAAGTTTATTTCAAAATTAAAGATTTTTTTATAAAAGTGTATATTTTACGTCTTTTACGGTAAACGCGTAAATTTGACTAGTTTTACGGTTTTGAGGTTTTGGAAGCTTTAGGAGCTGTAATAAATTAAGACAAATTAAGGTAGTAATAGTAGTATATTATTAATCAATAAAAAGAAAAAAAATAATAAAAAAATGCATAGAAAGTCGGTTTAGGCCGATTGGTTTTAAAAAAAAAAATAGGAAAAGGAAAGTGTAATGGGCTATGGGTTGGACTTGGGTTCACCCATACCCTATATAATGTATTAACTAAAAAACAAAAACCATATTTTCTTCCTGGAACAAAAATTCGACGGCAGAAGAAAGTTTTTAGTGTTTTCAGTATTTTTTTTTATCTTCCATTGGATTAAAGGTAAAACCTTCTTAAATCTTTTTAATTAAATTATTTTTATGTTTAATTGATCATCTTATGATGGATTTAGGTTAGGTTTAATTTTAAAAACAGTGAATTAATGTTGTAATAATCATATTATGATGATTACATGAATTAGGGCTTGTAATTAGAGGAATTAGGGTTAATTAATGTGCTTGATTTTGTTAAACCCGTTTTTGAAAACTGGGCAGAATTTTGAGTCAATTGTTTTGATCATATTGGGAGTTCTACAAACTCTTATTTTACGAACCAAGTACACCTGAAAAGGTAATTGAAGTGGTTTTCCAATGCAAGAAACGAGAACTAAATTGGAGGTCGGGAAGTGGGTCAAAAACAGGTTACAACAGTCGGAGGTCAAAACAGTTTTGAATTCAGCCTGTTTTCTTTTTAAGTTTTGGGTTGTTTGGGGTACTTAGGGTTGCATTAGGATCTTCTCACGAACATGAGAGATGGTTTATATATTTTAGCAGGTATCTGTACTTGGGCTAAGGTTGTGGTTTAGGGTAAGACCCCCTAATCCTAACAAACTTTTTGTATGTTTAAAATCAGTAAAACTGGAATGACAAAAGTATATATATATATATATATATATATATATATATAAATATATATATATATATATATATATATATATATATATATATATATATATATATATATATATATATATATATATATATATATATATATATATATATATATATATATATCGGGTCCTTAACAGTAGCTTTAAGGTTAGGGAAAGTAGGAGGTGTTAGCCAACATATGTAAGTGTATGAATATTCCTTTTACAGAAACCATGGGTATGTTTAAGTGGACGTTTGACTTAAAGTTTTGAGACCTAAAAACTGGGACTGTTTTGTGTAAAATATGAACGGGATAGTTATTAAACTTAACCAAGTTAAGGACTTTTTAAGGAAGGGTAATGAGGTGATTAGAGCTTATCAATGAGGTATTTATATGGGAATAGGCTAGATGTCCATCATAGGTTGATGAGCCATCTTAGTGATTGGTTCTTGTATTGATTGCGTGTTTTTGGTTTGTTAGCTTGTTGCTAGTGCGAGGACTTGTGAAGAAGCATTCAGGTAAGTTCATAGTCCCATGTTAACTAAGTTTTTAAATGTTTTTTTTCCAGTATGGGATGGAGATGACACTAGTGGTGTTCTTAAAATGTTTTGGTACTATATTTTTCTTATAAATATTTGGACATAGATGTGCTATTGTGTGACATGCTTGCTTATGTGTTCTCATATGTGCTTTGATATGTGAATCTTGTTTGGGTTGTGATTGGCTTTGGTACATAGATGTATGGGCGTCTATGGGACCAGTTGTGATCTGTGTGGAGCGTGGGGCACGATCCGTCCTGAGTACTTGTGCATCGTCTCTTCGGAGGCAAGATATCTCGACGGGGATATAGTTCATCTTCCACAGGTGGTGTGGGAAAGATCCGAATAGTGTGGTGTGTTCTTGTATGTGTGACGGGGTACTTCTTGATTGTTAATAGTGTGGTGCATTGTTCTTATTGTGTGTTCTTGATTGTTATAATTGTGCTTTGATTGTAGTTGTATGTAACATGATTATCACATTATGGTCCATTGCTCTAACTTGTTCTCTTCAACTTATTTACAGCGGTTGACAGGGTTTCTTAAGATATTTTGATAACTTAAACCTATGTTCTCACCAACTTTATGTTGACAAATTTTAGTGTCATTTTCAGGTGGGATAGTTGAGAAGGATGATGTTAGAAGTGGCTAGAGTCTAGAGGCTTCTAGGATTGCATTAGGAGGAATCCCTTTCCTCTTAGTATTTATTTAATGTTTGAATAAGTGGTACATTTTAGACACCTATATGTTTGATGTTTGGTTATTGTTTGTCTTTGGTAAGAGGTAGGTCTGTTACCTATTTACCTAGACGCCTACATTATTTGAGATATTGTCATGACATTGTGTCACCTTTTAATGACATTTCTATTTCATTTAGTTAACTCTATAGACACGCTATTGTTGTGATGATATCCATACGTCGCGCCACATATTCCCCCATGATGGGGTGTGACAGAATGGTATCAGAGAAAATGGTTATAGAGAATTAGGTTGCCTAGTCGCGTAGCCTAGTCTATAGCTTAAGGGTCCCTGCATATAGGCGTCATAGGGGTATGTGTACATTTTATAATAGTTGATGTGTTTGGATGTTATTTTTGCGATATTTGTTAAGTTATGAACTAGTATGGTTCATACTTAACTACATGTTATTTTCTTTACGAGTTTTGACTAATGCGGGTTGAACCATGGTCATATACGCTAGTCATTGTTGGATTTCGCTTAATTATGTTTTCATGTTCTTTATACATTTTGAATTTTGTCTACGCTGGTTCAACTGGACTACGAGTTTATGTGTTTCATGCATTGGCTATGTTATTTTAATACACGGGGTTTTGGATCTCATCTTGTGTGGTTATGTGCTTGTGAGTTGTTGGATTATGTGTTATGTGTAGTATTAATTTCTTATAAGTGTCATCATAGGAGGGAGTATATTGGTGAAAGGGTACAAGTATAATTATGGAGGCCTACATAATTATACATGTGCCACAACACCACTGGACTTTCAAGTATAATCGCATGAAAGAGAGTTGATACATGATTGTATAGTATATGTTGGTAGTACGTATGGTTATGTTAGGCGTGTGTATGATGGTAAGTATACTATATGGAGTATTTTGGTAGTTGTTAACGGGTGTCATGTTTCTATTATAGCATGGTGAATACGCGAAATGGTGCTGGGGGAAGTGGTGGTGATGGAAATCCTGATTTGGCTGCTTTGATTGCTGCTCAAATGGCCAACATAATACCAACCATTGTTCAGCAGGTGACTAACAACCTGAACAACAACAACAACAACAACAACAATGGTCAAGGAGGAGGTGGAAACAGTGGTTGTAGCTATAAGGCATTCACTTCTTGTGGTGCAAAGGAGTATGATGGGAAGGGCGGCGCGGTAGTACTTACCCAATGGATTGAGAAGATGGAAAATGTGATTCAGATGAGTGGTTGTTTATCTAATCAAAGGGTCCTGTATGTAACTGGTTCGCTGGTAGGGAAGGCTTTAACTTGGTGGAAAAATCAAGTTCAAGCAAGAGGGAGAGTTGCTGCAAACGCTATGGCTTGGGCCGATTTTAAGGCTCTTATGACTACGGAGTTTTGTCCAAGCAATGAGATGGAGAAGCTAGAAAATGAGTTTTGGGGACATGCTATGGTTGGAGCGGCTCATGCAGATTACACAGATCGCTTCCATGAATTGGCAAAGTTGGTTCCCCATTTGGTTACCCCTGAGGCGAACAAGATTAAGCGGTACATTGCTGGATTGCCTACTCAGATTAGGGGAATGATCAAGGCTACTCAACCTAACACGATACAACAAGCTATACTTACGGCAAGAATACTTACTGAGGATGCAGTAGCAAGTGGAACTTTGGGAAAAGTTGGAGACAAGTGGAAGGAGCTAGAAGAAGCAGAGCATGATGAGAAGAACTGGGAAGCCAATAAGAAAATGAGGGATGGGAAGAACTTCGTGGCGACAGCTGATGGTGGGTATGCGGGAAATAATCCATAGTGTCCTACATGTTATAAGCATCATAGAAGTGGTATGCCATGCGTGGCGTGTTTTAATTGCCAAAGGCTAGGACACTTCGCCAAGGACTGCCGATCACCTACTCTAAATGCAGCACCCGCACATGCGGTTAGAGCGGACTATGCATGTAAAACCCGCATGCTTTTACCATGAATAGTACCCTTAAGATCGTACGTACTAGATTAAAACTTTCCTATTATAGCATGATTACGATTACGTGTTAGGATTTTACGTATTACGTACGTGTTAGTACACGATAAGTATTTACTACGCACGAACACACAATAATTATTTGACAATAATTAATCACGAACATGCGATCATGAAATCACGAACGTAATTAAATCACGAACTATTATTAGTTATGTATATATATTTATTACGAGCGTAAATAAATATATTAGGTCACGGTAATTATTTAACGAGAACACACAAAACGCGAACACAAATAAACACGAACAAACACGTAAAACACGAACACGAGAACACACTTATTAAATAGACACGGAAAATGATCGGGTTACCCCATGTGGGCCCCATATACCACGAAATTAGGAGGGAAATGGGCTTAGCCCATCAATTTTTACTAAACAAGAAAAAGGAGAAATCTTGTGTCATTTTTACAAAACAAGAAAAATAACAAAAACCCTAAAAAGATTTCTTCCTTCTTCCTTTGTTCCTCTTTTGGCCGCCAACCATAAAACACCATGGAGGGGTGTTCGGGTTGATTTTGATCTTGGAATTTATGCAAGAGTTCGTGTGTGTTCATCCTTGATCGATCCACGTATTCGGTATACCTTTTTAATCCTTTTTCTTTTGTTTTGGATTTAAAAATTAAATAAGAACATGATGTTTTTAAAAACCTAATTAAAAACATAGATCTAACATGTTTATGCTTATGGGGTAGATCAAAACAAGGGTTTTTAGGGGTGTTTGTCTAGCCGACGCCTATACCGAACCCCTAAGGGGTCTCGGCTTGGCACATGGACCACCACCGAGACCTCAAGGTCCCGGTTTGTTGGTGTGGGTCCCACGACAGCAGCAAACCAAAGGGAACCCCGAAGTGGTTCGGGGTATGGTGTCGATTTCATGTCCGGTTCATGGTTCTTAGTGAAGATCCGGTTCACGGTGTATGTTTAGATTTTTATTTTTATGATCTTGTGTTAAAATTAAATTAATAACATGACAAGATTAATTTAATAACATGACTTAGGTTATTTTAATTATTAAAATCATGAAATTATTAACCTAAGTATTTTTATATTTTAGACTTATAAATTAATTAATTATTTAAAAATCATGGTTATAATTAATTAATTAACATGATTTAGGTTATATTATTAATAAATAATAATACATGTTTTAACCTAAGTATTTAACTTTATTTAATTAAAAACATGTTATACTTTAATTAAATATTTTAACCTATAGTTTATTTTAATTACACGAAATAATTAATAAACTATACATTATATCATAAGACTTAGAAAATAATCATGAAAACACTTAGGCTTATATACTTAGCTTATTTAACCAGCTTATTTCTAATTATGGAAACTTTCTATTTTTAGGAACTTGATTAAATAAGGCAGCTAATCTATTTATGGAAACGTTCTATTATTAGAAACTTATTTATTTCAGGCAGCTAATCTATTTATGGAAACTTATTTAATTAAGGCAGCTGATCTATTTATGGAAACTTTCTATTTTTAGAAACTTATCTATTTTAAGCAGTAATTCTATTTATGGAAACTTTCTATTTTTAGAAACTTATCTATTTTAAGCAGTAATTCTATTTTTGGAAACTTTCTATTTTTGGAAACTTTCTATTTTTGGAAACTTTCTATTTTTGGAAACTTTCTATTTTTGGAAACTTTCTATTTTTGGAAACTTCTATTTTTGGAAACTTTCTATTTTAGGAAACCTGCAATTTTTGGAAAGTTACTTATTATTACACAGTAAGTATAATAACACATGAAATACCAGAAATACTTAATCAGAGTAAACAGAATGTAAGATAAACGCAGTTTAAGGCTTTAAACAGTAAAACCTGATAAGAACATATAAATAAGCTAAGACATGACATAAAATCAGTTACGTATTAGTAAGCAGATACTTATTCATGTATGTATTTATGTAACATTAGTGATTCAGAAGTAAGATTCCTCTCAGTTCGCCTTCTTCGTTCACTGGACATAAGGTACGGATTCCCGTCCTTTCAGTATGGACATTCTTTCCTTATTAGGATTCCCCGTATGCAGCCAACTGCTTTCCCAGTATTTGTTTTATATGTTATTGAATTGCTTATGTTTAATTAGAAGACCTAAAGCCATATACATGCATGACCAGTTTCACCTAGTTATGGAGGTACCATAACCATAACATTAGAGGCACTGATGTTATGACTTCACCACGGCGGAGTGATTGCTCGTGGCATCCCTTCAGCTTTTGGCCATTTATATTATATTATCATGTGGGGCGTATGGGTGCATCCTAGTTACATGTTTTCAGTCAGGATTTCATGGTGAATGTGTTGTGTGCCTTGCATCCTTCACAAGGAGCTGATCCCTCCTACCTAGAACCAGTATATTAAATTAGAGGCAGCCCCTCTAATTTGCATGATGAGGTCACCCCTCCAAGTATTCATGCACGGTGGATTTTCATGACCTATATTGGCTAATGGTAAAATATGTTAAACATTTTTCATAAGATAAACATAAGGCTTTTCAAACTATAAAACCAGTTTTGTGAACATGTTCTAGGTTTTCCAGGACTTATACATTTCCGCTGCTATTAAGTCTCTATTTATGTTTTAGTCACTTATACTATGTCTATATCCGTGCACTGAGCATTTTGCTCAGCCGTTACTTTCCTTTCCATGTCCCAAAACGGCAGGTACCCTAGGAAAGACTCGAGCATTTGGAGGACGTGCATAGGATAGAAGCTGCTAGAGACTTCTTTTCCTTTTTGCCTTCATACATTTATGCTTGTTTAGTCATTCATTCATTTCTTTTGCTTTATTATGTTTTGGGCTTATGTTTGGGAACCGATGTTTGATTCCGGTTATCCCTATGGTCATGTAATGTTTTAGACATTTATACTTGTATTCTCTGATGACACGCCATAATTACGCGTGACATTCCATTTATTAGAATGGGGTGTTACAATTATGGTATCAGAGCCAAGGCTTCGACCTGTAGGCTCTAAAACTCGACCTTTGACTAGTGGGTAGTCACCAGGAGCTTCCTAAGCCAACGTTTGTTATACCACGTATTGATGTTTTCAGCGTAATATTGTTTTAACCATGATGTTTTCAGCACCTTGAGGTTTTAACCTTGATGTTTTCATCGATATTGTTTTACTAATATGGATGGACAACCATCATTCATATTTAGTTATGTGTCATTGTTTCATGCTTAATGTTCCTCGTGAACTGTGGCTATGTGGACTGAACCCCAGTAGTTCATAATTAGTCACATAAATTTTTTTCTGATAAGTTTTGACGGATGAGCTTCATTTAATTATTCATCATGTATCATTGTTGCAAGGATTATGACTAAGTAATGGTTGGTACAGGACTGGCCCTATTTAGTCGCATGTGCTTTTATCGAAACTTTTAACTTTGGGACCGACCCATAGGCGTCCCCTCGCCATGTCTTTTATTTTGGGACCGACCCATAGGCTTCCCCTCGCACATATAAAGGTTTTATAAACTACATTACGCATTCATGCATTGTTTTTCATGCATAAAATTTTTCTCATGATTTATTGGCATAAATTATTTTTATGCCCCCTCATAAGTTACTATGTTTTTATGTCAAGTATGTTTTCATACTGTCATCGTTAACTTCAGTTCATGCTGATTATGTTATACACTCCTTCATGTTGAATTGTTCATGTTTCTTCATGATAATTCCGTCTTCATGTTGATTACGTCATACGCCTCTTTTGTTATTTATGCTTTCACGCAAGACATTGTTGGATTTCATTGAATTCTGCTTTCATGACAGTCATGGTTGGTTTTCATCGATCATGCTGTCAGGCAAATCATCATTGAATTTTGTGTAACCACACTTTAACATTTCTCGATATAACCAAAATGATGTCTATGCTAATACTGCCAGGTTATCATGATGGTTTTCCTAACCGTTTAACTGTTATACTTTCCTTAAATCATGATAAATGATCGACCCCATACCGATCATTTCATGTGCATTCCACGTGTACTCCACGTACCTTATTTCATGTGTATTACATGTACCTTAATCCATGTGTATTCCACTTGCAAAACTTCATGAGTATTCGCTAGTCGATTCTGAATCATCTCAGGCGTATGTTCACTTGCTGATATTCTACAAGATTGCCGATGCCGCTCATAGCTTGGAGATGTTACTAAAGGTTGATGCTGCTGATGTTGGGAGACGCTACGAGATGCTGATGCTGTTCACAACCTGGAGCTCATACAAGACGAAGACAAAGGCGTTAGAGCAAAGCAATTGGACGAGAAGATGCTTCACCATCAGACGATTTCCAACAATCATTGTCCCTAATTCTTAGTTACATGTCACACGTTATTCGGCTGTCGTTTCAGCCATATGAGTGCAAACCGGTACCAGCCGGCCACTCAGCTGAATAGTTACATGAATCACGGTCATGAGAATGACCGTCATGGAACTGACAGACAGGACGATAGTAACCACTACCATGACAGAACTATCCTAGAAATCGCAACCGAGGCTCCGGCCGCGGACGTGATCAGACATACAAAGGATCAGTAGTCCAACCGATCCGCCAAGTCTGGCATAATAACCTAATATTGTTGTTCTATTATTTTACGTCTCGAGACACATGTCAAGACATCAGTCAAGACACATGTCTCACGTATACTTTCTGAAGACACATGTCTCACGTATACTTTCTGAAGACACATATCAAGACATTAGTTAAGACACATGTCTCACGTATACCTCCTGAAGACAAATGTCAAGACACCAGTCAAGACATATGTCATGCTTATAGTTCCAAGAAACGAGTCAAGACACATGACTCACGTCCAACTATGGAACATTTCTAAGAAATTCAGGGTACCCTCTAAGGGTATATCTATTTTTGTTGTGCCATGTATTAATCAGGCCACAAGAATTTCTATACCATTATCGGCGCATCAGTGAGAACTGTCACGTTGCCGATGTCACTTGCATTTCTTTCACCATGGTTCATATATTCATGACCATGAAGGACGCCTTTCGTATTCCCACGCATACGAAGGTTTTCCTTCAGCTTATTGATGAGATCCAAGCTGCTAACGTATTTCCTCGGACAGACACGAGATGAATTTTATCCTAATTATGGACTATGAACAGCACACCATGCTACGATTCATAATTATGTACAGTAATGTTCAGGCTCCTGAATACATTCAGCTTGATTTTTCCATCATGAAAATCTGTACAATTATTTATGCTTACAAGCAGGTGCGTTGTTAGCCATGGCCGCTAAAATTTTCTAGCTGTCAGTAAGACACGACTACTTAAGTCCTTTTACGCATATCCAGTTGATTATTCCAAAATATTCCCATACATTCCAGAAGAACTTACAAGGAGAAGGACGATGCCATGAGATTATGTGTCGACTACCGTCGACTTAAACAAATCACCATTCATGACCGTTATTCTCCTCCACGTATTGACAACATGTCCAATCGACCTTAGGGTGTTAATCACCTTTCCAAGATTGAACTCATGATCATGCTGCCAATAGTGACGGGTGAAAGAGCAGGACATGTCCATGACTGCTATTCATGCACGACTCGTCATGCTAGATTTATGATTTTGAATTAGTCTCATCAATGCTCCAACAACATTATCGACCTAATAAATTGAGTTTCCATGAACTCCTAAGCAAATTCATCAGTGTTTTCATTGAGGATAATATGATTTCCTTTAAGCCGAGAGAAGAATAGGAGGACCATATCTACACTATGTTGCAAATTCTTGACAAGAGAAATTTTACCCTAGAAATTTTTTCCAATATCAATTCTGTTTGATTACAGTGACACGCTGAATCACATGGGTTTCTACGGTTAATCTTACTATGACTCTGCTTATGCATAAAGGAGAGAACCCTACACTACATTAGGTGTTCTAGAAAATCCTACGCTAGGAGAAGTCTAGATTCAGAGACTCAGAGTTTTGCAACCTTCTATGTATCAAGTTTCTATGAAGCAGGATACAGTTACGTTCATATCTAAGTACCTGACATACCAACAGGTTAAGATAGGACACCAACAGACTAAGATGTTTCATCATCTGAATTCGTGAATTGAAATTGTGAATCGAAAAGGGACAAGATCTCCATGGATTTTAGTTACCAGATTACAGCAAACTCAGAAGAAGCATGATGCTATCTGGGTTATTGTCAACAGTTTGATCAAGTCTGCAGAATCATTACATCCGTACGGATTTTAGAATCAACAGATAGATCGGACATGTTCCAGCCAAGGCTCATCCGATCACTTGGAAATTCCTCAGTTATCGATTCAGACAAATATTCATAATTATACTCCTTATTTGCTTCACGTCCTTTTTCTAATTTCACGACTTTCTTTCGCACTCGCATTCACGACACTATTCACGTTCATGATGGCATCTCGGCGTACAATTTTATGTTCATTTTCTCATTCTGGGAAGTTTTGCAGGAACTTGAGAGACCAGACCCAAGTTTAGTATAACTCCCTATCCTCAGATAGACGTTTCTCTTCATATTCTATGTCTTACCTTGTAGCATTTGGCGTTACCGCCATTATATTCTATGTTCACGATATGTTTCACATGTCATGTTCATTCCACGTTCCTCATATCATGATCAAGATATGTTACACGTATCATGGATCACGATATGTTTACTCATACTACACTCGCCATATCTCCACGTAGCACGTTCAAAATTTTTCACGTATCACGTTCAAAATTTTTCACGTACTATGTTTCTTTATGTCTCGCGCATCGTTTCTAGTTATCAGTTAAGTCAGATTGTCTTGCATCGTAACGTTTCAGTTACCCTAACACGTTAACTCTTATTTTCCTCGATCGAATATAGGTGATCTACTTTCTGTTGATAACCAAGAATTTCTTCATATTCCAAGTCAAGGTCAGGAGGACCAAAATTTATCATTAGTGTCAAGATCTTCTGAAGGAACCGTTCCAAGAGGGAGGCCACTTGGAAACGGACAAGTTCATCCGGACTTTTATCCGTTTTCTCTCATCAATTAGATATGTCCCTTCAGTCACGTCACGTTCCATGTCCTTTCAAGACATGTCAGTTCCACGTTCCTTCTACCATGTCACCTGTCCGTTCATTAATCTTACATACCCTCTCAGTTTGATTCGGGTATGTTTCTCTTTCAGTTACGTTATCTATAATTCGGGGACGAACTATTCTTTTAGGGGGGAAGAGTTGTAAAATCCGCATGCTTTTACCATGAATAGTACCCTTAAGATCGTACGTACTAGATTAAAACTTTCCTATTATAGCATGATTACGATTACGTGTTAGGATTTTACGTATTACGTACGTGTTAGTACACGATAAGTATTTACTACGCACGAACACACAATAATTATTTGACAATAATTAATCACGAACATGCGATCATGAAATCACGAACGTAATTAAATCACGAACTATTATTAGTTATGTATATATATTTATTACGAGCGTAAATAAATATATTAAGTCACGGTAATTATTTAACGAGAACACATAAAACGCGAACACAAATAAACACGAACAAACACGTAAAACACGAACACGAGAACACACTCATTAAATAGACACGGAAAATGACTGGGTTACCCCATGTGGGCCCCATATACCACGAAATTAGGAGGGAAATGGGCTTAGCCCATAAATTTTTACTAAACAAGAAAAAGGAGAAATCTTGTGTCATTTTTACAAAACAAGAAAAATAACAAAAACCCTAAAAAGATTTCTTCCTTCTTCCTTTGTTCCTCTTTTGGCCACCACCTATAAAACACCATGGAGGGGTGTTCGGGTTGATTTTGAACTTGGAATTTATGCAAGAGTTCGTGTGTGTTCATCTGTTGTTCCTAATCAATCCATAACACAAGATTCTTAGAGAGAGAAAGAGGAGAAAAGTAGAGAGAGAGAGTAGAGAGAGAAGTGGAAGGTTTACACTAAAACTATGTGTTTAATGAAATGAACCAACACCCTCTTTCACATGTGAAAGAGGGTTATATACCCTTGGCCTTTTGGGCCGTGGGCTTTGTTTCTTTGGGCCGGGCTTGGCTTTGCTTGGGCTTACGCCCCTAACTTAGACAATATTAGCTTAAAGTCCAAGCCCGGTTAACCCGACTAACCTATTACAATACAAGACCACTAATGACTAAGATGACCTATTACATTCTTGTTCGACTATATAAAATATAGGGCTAACAATCTCCCCCAATGTATCGGTCATCTTAAAAAGCTTAAAAAGCATAAGATGATTGAGTGAGTACATTCTTGTAGAGGAGATCTTCCTGCTTTGGTCTTGTATCTTGGTCTTGATCTTGTTTGTAACAGCTTTGTTCCTTCATGCTTTCGTGATCTTTATCTTGAGCCTTTGTCATTTGACTTTGAGTGCTTGAGATCTTCATCTGTACTCCTTGTGATTAAGATGACCTATTTCATTCTTACGTTCTTAGGTATCTTGATTATCGCCATCTCGTGCTCTTGTGACTTCTGAATCGACATCGGTTGCACAGCTACGCCACCTTCTTGATATGCAGCAACATATATAGACACGGATGAAATGGCTTTGAACATTTCACCCTAACTCGGTAGCATTTTACCTCCGGTCGGTGAAGACCGTTAAACGGTATTAAATACCGTACCTGTGATCAGATAGATTCGATTAAGAACCTCCTTGACAGGGTTTCCCGGCGGTAGTAGCCAGTTCTCTTTACTCGACCGTCTCAAAGCAGACTGCGAACGTAAAGAGTGAATCATAAGGATAAATTATCCGTCTGATTAGAGTCGTCAATTCAGATTTCCTGGAACAAGTTTGATTCTAAAAGAATCGCACCATTGTTGCTTTCCAGTTTGTCACAAGCTTGATTCATAGAGAATCTTGCGAGTTACCTACCGCAGTGCTGTTTGATGTTGACACTGGAAGGATTTCCATTCGTCACTGTGAACACTAATGAGTGTCACTCTGAATGTTCTGGCAAGATCACATAGATTTTGCGAAGAAACCTGGAATCAAGTTTGAATCAATTAAGAATCGAAACTTAGTTGCTTTCCAGTTCTCACAAGTTTGATTCGTGTAGAATCGCACAAGTTACCTACCATGAGCTTGTTTGATGCTGGCTCAAGCAGGATTTCCATCTTCATTGTGAATCGTATCACTCAGATGTTCTGGCAATATCACGAGGATAATGCGTAGGACTCGATTGTGTCCTAATGAGATGATAAATTGATCTCGTTTGGCTCTAGACTCAATAAGTGCATTTTTGGTAATCGGAGGCTGGAGCAGACTGCCACCTATTCAATATTAACTGACTCGGAGTGAGAAAGTCAATAGATACGTGTTGATCTCCGTGACAATGAGACAAGTTTCTTTTGAGAGAAACTCGAATGGCTGGGAAGGGTTGTGCATTGCATCACTGGGTCCATGATGACTTGTCTTCAATAGATGTATTGACCCGGTTTCTGCCTAAGTTGCATAGAATATTCAACTCCTTCAATGCTTACCAATACGTCATCATTAGCACCTTGTTGTGATTGTTCCAGTGCTAACTTAAGTACTTGGTCCGCATTCAGCTTCATTCCACTCCATCTTTCCTAAGGACAACTATTTCTAGCTATGGAATGTCCTTGGGTAGATCCCTCCGGTTCTGGTTGGATCATAGGACTTAGTTTCCTATCCTAAACCACCTTTTGACTCCATCGTTCCGTCGTGGATAGTAGGTTGTTTTGGGTATAGATCGTAACCATTAAACCATTGAAAACCATTCAAAGTGTTTGATAAAAATCAAAACTTTTAACACTTGAAAGTTTTACATTTCCGAAAAGCTCCCCCTACACACATGCATCGATATACGAAATAGTTTGGCATGTGAAGGAAAGAGTTGCACTTGAGTCTTTAAGATCACATGTTGCGATATATTACATTTTAATCACATTTTCTCCCCCTATCTCTAATATAAAAATATAATATTAGAGATACCAATTGATTAAAATATGACATTTTCCGAAAAATCGTTGGGAGAGAAACATGTGTGCACGCATGAATCATGGAACATTTTCAGTCGGGTCGCTCCCCCTCAACAATATATGTGTGTCTTAAGACAAAATTTGACAAAATTTTAGAAAAAAATGACACCACAGAATATGTTGAGGTACGGAGTTGAGATGCCTTTACCGATAATATATATATGACAGATTTATTATCATTTTCGGAATGTGTTGGATACATAAAATATGACAATTTTAGAGATGTACCCAACAACATTAAAAAGGCTTGATTTTAAAACGCTCCCCCTCAAAAATTGATCAAAATAACATATGACATTTTTAGATATAAAAACCTATTATGAGGAAGGGAGTGTTGAACACACAATTTTGAAAGATTTAGAAAAACCTTTTGAGAAATTCTTGAAAAATTGTGTTCAACGGTTTTAAAATAATCAGGATAGAAGACTTCTCTTCTATTGATTAGGGAAAGCGCACTGAAACGTACACTCCCCTTTCGGGTCCGTTTTTCATGAGCTCAAAACTTTGATTGTTTTGTGACTAGCTCATGACCGAGAAAAATAAATTTCCCGTTGTGAAGGATAAGTTATCATCCGTGATAAACTTTCCTTAAGTTAAAGTTCGAGTTCTAAGAGGACATTTACTTAGAAATCGTTTTTCATGAACTTAAAAACTTTGAATGTTTTTATGAGAAGCTCATGACCGAGAAATATGAATTTCTCGTTGAGAAGGATAAGTTATCGTCCGAGATAAACTTTCCTTAGTTGAGGTCCGAGTTCTAAGCTGTGATGCGCCTAGAAGTCATTGTGAGAGAATATCAAGCAGCTTCATTTGCCAAAACCTCCAAGTCTTCTGGAGTCATGTACTTCATACCAAGACGGCCAACGAGATACGCAAACCTATCTTTCGATAGAGCTTTTGTAAACAAGTCTGCCAGCTGGTACTCAGTTCTGACAAAGTATAGTTCGACGATGCCACGTTCCACTTGTTCCTTGATGAAGTGATATCTGACATCGATGTGCTTGGTGCGGGAGTGCTGAACCGGATTGCAAGATATGGCTATGGCCGACTTTGAGTCACAATACATAGGTATTTTATCAAAGTGGAAGCCATAATCCGTGAGTTGAGTTCTCATCCAGAGGACTTGAGCACAACACGCGGATAGAGCCACATATTCTGCTTCAGCTGATGAGAGCGAAGTGCAATCCTGCTTCTTTGACGACCAGCTGACAAGCTTGTCTTCCCCTAAAAATTGTATGCTACCAGAAGTGCTTTTACGACTATCAAGACAACCTGCGTGATCAGAATCTGAAAAAGCCGTTAGATGAAAACCGGTTTCCCTCGGATACCAGAGTCCCATGTGAATGGTATTCTTAAGGTACCGAAAGATCCGTTTAACCTCTTTGAGGTGCTTTTGAGTAGGTCGGGCTTGATATCGTGCACAATAGCATGTGGCATGATGAATATCAGGCCTGCTGGCTGTAAGGTACATAAGTGACCCGATCATACTGCGATATCGCGTTTGATCTACGGGATATGAGTACAAGTCAGCGTCTAGGGATGTGGTCGACAATGGTGTACCAACGCGAGCACATGAGGTCATACCATGCTTTTTAAGTATCTCTTGAGCATACTTAGCTTGGTTAATGAAGATACCACGTGGGGATTGATGAATCTGGAGGCCTAAAAAGAATTTTAGCTCCCCCATCATTGACATTTCAAATCTGCTGTGCATTAATTTTTCAAAACGTTTTGAAAGTTTTGGGTTCGTAGAACCAAAAATAATGTCATCAACATAAACTTGCACCAGCATTATGTCATCCCCATATTTATTAGTAAAGAGAGTAGGATCAATAGAACCTTTGGAGAATCCTTTGGATACCAAGAAGTTTGAAAGTTCTTCGTACCATGCCCTTGGAGCTTGTTTAAGTCCATATACAGCCTTCTTGAGACGATAGACTTTGTCAGGATGATGAGGATCGACGAATCCTTCCGGCTGATTCACATACACTTCTTCCTTCAAATGACCGTTGAGAAAAGCTGTTTTGACGTCCATTTGAAAAACCGTGAAGCCCTTATGTGCAGCATAAGCAAGGAATATCCTGACTGCTTCCAAACGAGCGACTGGAGCGAATGATTCATCGTAGTCTATGCCTTCTTGTTGACGGTATCCCTTAACCACAAGACGAGATTTGTTTTTGATGATGGTTTGTTCTTCATCCAGTTTGTTTTTCCAGATCCATTTGAAATCTAAAATTGACATTCCATAGGGTCGGTCAACAAGTTCCCAAACATTTAGGCGTTCAAACTGATGAATTTCGTCTTGCATTGATTCAATCCACGCATGATCAGTCATGGCTTGTTTGATGTTTGTAGGTACAGTTGAACTCACGGTGAGTGCATACATACACACATCGCCATCGGTTTCGAGTTGTCTACGTGTTCGAACCGGTTGTGAAGGATTTCCAATGACTTGCTCCAATGGATGATCACGTGTCCAATGGTGAGTGGATGGATATGGTTGGTAGAATGTATGCATGTTGGACGGATCAACATGTTGAGTAGAAGACTCTCCGACTTCGCGTACCGGTGTACCGAACGGATTGATAAATTCTTCATCGTCAGGTTGTGCATCGACTGCTTGATTGTTGTTTCCTCCTTCAGCATTGACGGTTGGTGATGTTGGTTGTATGACAGTTTCTTGAGTTTGTTGAGTATCCACTGGAATTGTCTCTTGAGCAACGGTTGCTGAAGTAGAGGCAGTTGTGTCTTGTTGATTTTGTTCAGGTGCATCAGCAGTATTGACAGCGGAAGGCTTTGACACAACTTGATTGTTTCCATAGTAATATTCATCAAACATAGGATCATATAAGTCAACCAACTCATTCATATGTGTCGTATCCGTCGAGTCTGCTGTAGGAGTACTTTGTTGACATTCTTGCACGGGACGTACACTGTTTTGTGTAGGTGCCATTGCTGGACATTGAGGTGCGGGACTTGAGCTGTTGTGATCAAGTACCATTTGTGGCAATTCGTCAAAGTTCACATGAATTGTTTCGACAATGATCTTTGTTCTCTTGTTATAGACCCGATATCCTTTCGACAATGTAGCATACCCCACAAAAATACATGCATCACCTTTTTCTTTCATCTTGTCGAGATTCTCACCGTCTTTAAGGATGTAACATAAAGATCCAAATACGTGAAAGAATTTTACAGTAGGTTTCCTGCCATTGATGATGTGGTAAGGTGTCTTTTCATGTCTAGGGATAACGAGAGAACGATTCTGAGTATAACAGGCAGTTGCAATTGCTTCAGCCCAGAAGAATAGCGGTAATTTTGAAGCAGAAAGCATTGTTCGAGCAGCCTCAACCAAAGTACGGTTCCGTCTTTCGACAACGCCGTTTTGTTCAGGAGTTCGAGCAATAGACGTTTGATGTTCGATGCCTTCTTCTTGAAAATAAGATTGCAAGTTCTTGTTCAAAAATTCAGTACCCCTATCCGTTCTTACGGTTAAGACTTGAGCTTGAAGATTGCGTTGTATCATCTTGAGAAAGTTTTTGAGAACCTCTGGTGTTTCATCTTTGGACCTTAAGAAGAAAGTCCATGTGTATCTAGAGTAATCATCAACAATCACTAGAATATACTTTTTCCCGTTAATACTCTCTACACGCATGGGACCACATAAATCCATGTGTAGAAGTTCCAATCGTCCTTTTGAGCTTGGGGTAGTCTTTGATTTGAAAGACTTCCGTTTTGCTTTCCCCAACTCACAAGAAGAACAAAGATGGTCTTTGACGAATTTCAACTTAGGAAGACCGGTCACAATATCATTCTTAGAAAGCAAGTTGATGGTGTCAAAATTAAGATGTGACAATCGTTGATGCCATAACCATGCTTGAGATGATGATGCTTTAGCCATTAAGCAAATTGGATTTGTTGAAGATGTGTCTTGAATAGTTACTGTGTAGAGATCAGAACCACGAGAACCTGTAAGAAGGTCATTCCCATCGTAGTCTCTGACATAGCAAGTAGATTTCCGAAAAGCCACTTCCAAATCCGCATCACAAAATTGACCAACCGAGAATAAATTGTGATTCAGTCCCTCGACGTAATAAACCCGTTTTATAGTGATATTCCCTTGAACCAAGTCTCCATATCCGAGTATCGGTGCAAATTGATCATTTCCAAACCGTACCGTACCCAGAAACTTCTCCACGAAGTTAATGAGAAGCTTGAGATTGCCCGTCATGTGCTTTGTGCACCCGGAGTCCATTATGAATAGGATGAGTTCGACGAGCTGCAGAAGAATTAGAAGACAATGTAGCATTTGACAAATGGGAGCCCTTGATAGAAACGGGTTCCAAAATAGTAGTGGACCTAGATTCTAAAGGCAAGCTAACATTCATAGACCCAATTAGAATGGGGATTGTCTTAGGTACCCATTTGTATCCGGGTGGTGTAAATCTTGAATACCCCCGTGTACATGTCCTAATCATGTTCTCATAAAGCTTCTTTAACCTGCTTTGTTTACGTAGAGTAGTGGATTCTAACGCACTTAGTTTCTTAAGTGGTTGCTCAGTGGATTGGTTCAAAGTTCTTGTGGGTTTACTAGTACTAGTGGGCATACGAATAGGCTTCCTAGTTCTAGCATTCACGCCATTATGATTAAGAGCACAAGCATCATGATTGAAAGTACGAACACATTTGCCACATTCAACACAAACAAATTCAACATTCGAGGTCTTAGCAGTTAAACTGTCATTACATGCAGTTACAGACGTTTTATTCTTAGAAAACTTAAAATTCCTACGGTGATCTTCTACTTCATTCTTCTTCCCTTGACTATTGTTAGGCATGACTCTATCTTCAATTCTAGTGCTCTTAAGCTGTGGTCCGCTAACACTAGTAGTGGGATTTACTCCTGTAGAAGAAGACACACGTTGATTAGTTTTCCTAGTATTTTGAGGTAACTGCGTTGTTCCAGTTTGAGTGGACCTAGTGTTCATCTTATACATTCCAGGTGCTATCACATTAGTGCTCTTATCATTTCCTATCTTAGGCAAAGTCTGTGGGGGTTGTCCCAAAATAGATGTTTTAGGGCATTTAACCGCATTCGGTTGACGAACGGCAGATGGTTTACCCAAAACAGACTTTCCTTTCATTTTCTCAATGAGTTTCTGTAACTCACTAATGGCAATGTCCCTTTCTTTTAGCTGAGCTTTCAAATCATTTATTTCGAAATCTTTTTCATTTAGTAGACGAAACGAAGAAGCTGACATTTCTAGACACTTTTTATGATTATGAGATTTTTCACCTTTTTGTAAAGCAAGTTCAAGAGAAATGGAGTGTTTCTCAAGTTGAGAAAAACTTTTCGAAAGTTTGTTATATGACTGAATTTGTTTTGAAAGCTCTACTTCAAGATTGCGACATTTCGCGTCCGATTCTGACACAAGACATGCTACATGACAATATTGATCAAGATCGGTATACACACCAAGTATAGCATTCATATGGTCAGCATAAAAATATTCCTTGGAAAGTCGATCAATTTCGTTAGAAAGTTGGTGTTCTTGTGTCTTTAATTTAATTTGAAGAAAATCAACTTCATCTTCAAGAGATTTGACATAGCTTAAATCAGTTAACATTTCCTCAGTGAGAGCATTATAAAACATTTCCACATTTTTTGAAAGATCATCAATGGTTGGAACAATGCATTGTTGGATGACGACTTCTACTTGTGGGTTAGGTTTAATATTCCAAATGGTATCCCTAGAAACTTTTTCATAGTCGACGACACCTTTGTACAAATTTAAAACCCCTTGTTTTATAAACTCAAATTGCTGAACACTTTTGCTTTTCTCATCCCATTTACGTTTTTCATCCAAAATTCGCTTTTCTAACAAAATTGATTGCTTTTTGAAACTCCTTTTTAAAGAAACTTTCTTTTGTGGTTCATCACTTGGTGGTGGAACACTGTTATACATCTTTTGTTCTTTTGAAAGTTCTTTTTGAGGGACAAACTTAATATGATTGTTAGAATCAGAAAGGTTTATTAAATCACTTAAGTTTGATCGACTTTCTTCTTGTTGACGAATGATTTCGTCGCAGTCAGGGGAGAGCATAAGAGCAAGATTATCAACATAACAACCGATATCATAAAGAGCAGGCTTGGTACTTTGAGCTTTCTTGAGATATTCAGGCTTGACAAAACTCGTTTTCATATTTCTATTGAGCATATTCATAGTTTGAATAGACTGACCCGTTTTGTAAACAATGTTGTTTAACGTGTCGACTCTCTTTTCCAAAGCAAGAATTTTTTCAATATCCTTTTCTTCACGAGTTTTATAAAGCTCAGTTTGTTCTTTGTTAACCGACTCTAATTCAGTAATTTGGAGTTTATGTAGCAGCAGTTGTTCTTCAAGTTCCGATATCTTCTGTTTTGACATATGAATTTCGTGTGCTACTTCAGAACAATATTGTTCGTTGAGCACCTTACGTTCATATACCAAACCATTAGCTATTGCAACCCGTCGATCAGCTTCTTTTACATAATCACACTCTTTAAGTCTGTCTATCTCCTCGGCTAAGGATGTGTTTGCTTGCTTCAAACGTTTATTAGCATCTTTGTTTACCTCAATTTCATGTTTTAAAGAATCAATTATAGACGCAAGCAAATCACGGTCCTCATCCGAGTCAGTATCTTGAACAGCTTTTCCGTCATCATTACACATATGCTGTGAATCCGTAGAGATATTGCTATCCTCCGTGTCCATTACATATGTGTCATTGATGCTTTCGGGTTGCTCAGGATGCCGTCGTTCATTAGCAAACACATTATAGTTATCATGTGATTGTACCTTTTCAAGTGGCTCAGAATCATAGATGGGTCCAGAAGTATCATCAGTCTCTGGGATCACTTCTTGAATCTTTGCCATGTACACATAATGTGCCTCTAACTCTTGATCATCGGCTTCATCATCAGTGTCATCACGTCAGTCAACTTCATCTGCTGTGAGTGGAATTCCTGCTTCTTCTTTCTTGCACAGCAACATCTTTTCCTTGTGATATCCCGAATCCTTAACCCGTTTTGGCTTCTTACATTCCCTAGCCATGTGACCAAATCCCTTGCAGTTGAAGCATTGAATCCCA
Source organism: Glebionis coronaria (assembly GCA_025667525.1). Classification (NCBI taxonomy): domain Eukaryota; kingdom Viridiplantae; phylum Streptophyta; class Magnoliopsida; order Asterales; family Asteraceae; genus Glebionis; species Glebionis coronaria. The sequence goes on from JANFOE010001006.1 coordinate 55,168, forward strand.
GTCTTCTGCACCACCGGAGTGCCTACAGTATCTCTAGCCCCAACTTGATTCAGCATCCTCTGATTATCATACCTAGCATCACGATCATACCTAGGTGCATGATCAACTTCCTTATATCTAGCATTGGATGATGATCTGAGGTTGTTGTTGGTAGGTTTGTAGATCTTCTTATAAGTTGTGGTGAGTAAAGACATGAGTTCTTCAATCTTCTTGTCCCTTGAAGTTTGTTCATCATCACTGTCTCCATCTGACTCGGTGTCATACTTTGGAGGTGGAGTGGGGACAATTGCTTTTGCTTTGTGTTTAGCAGCAGCTAGAGGTTTGGTGGATGAGCTTGATGACTTTGAGGAATGAGTAGGTGGTTGTTGACGGGGAACGGGTTTTGTTGAAGTAGCAGCCACAAAAGCAATAGAATTAGCAGACCGTTCTGCCTTTTCAGCCCTTAGTTCATTCACTTCATTCTGATGTTGTTTCAAGATATCATAAAGTTTGTGGTAAGATATAGTCTTGATATCCTCCCTTTGTTTGACCAAAGTCACAAACCTCTGCCATTCCGGTTTGAGTTGAAGTAGAAACTGAACATTGGCATGATGATTGGAGATGGTGCACTGATTTCTGACAAGCTCATTCATCATTTTGTAGAATCTCGAGTAATATGAGTCAATAGATTCACCATCTTCAGATGTGAATTTTCCAAACTCCCAAAGTAGATTAGTCTCGAGATCTTGAACATTGATTGACTCACCTTGCTTCAATCGATGAATTGCATTCCACATTTCCATAGCATTAGGACATGCATCAACTGTGGAATAGATATCATTATCAATTCCAGTGAGTATGAAATTTACAGCATCAGCTTCAGCTTGGAGGAGTTTCTTTTTCTCAGCAGAACATGTGTCAAAATCCTCCATAGCTCGTATAGTTGATGAAGTACCATCCTCTGCCTGTGTTGTAATTGGTTTGAATTCAAAAACTGGAGGTGGGTTCTCAAGGCAGTGACGAAGAGCAGTTCGGTTTTCTTTTCCATCGAGAAATCTAAGAAAACGAGATCTCCATTGAACGTAGCAACCGGCAGTGAGCACAGGTGGGTTACCGTTGCCACCTTGTTCCAAACGAATTTGATTAGCAGTTGCAATGTTGATGTTGTTGTTAGACATGGTGAATACTTGTGGATGAATTGCAGATCTTAGTGGATTTGTTGTGATGATGTGTGGTTAAAATTGAAATTCCGAAAATTCAAATTTTTTTTTTTTTTTTTTTTTTTTTTTTTTTTTTTTTCTCAGTCCGACAATAAATTCCTCAGTCTGACAAAACGGTAAGCCGAAAAATTTTGTATCGCCAAATTTTGAATTTGAGTTAGAAATAGCCAAAAACTAGTAGGGAAAAAATTTGATTTTACCTGACCTAAAAAGTTTTAACTCTTTTTTTTTTTTTTTTTTTTTAATCTTCGTGTAAACTACGTTCCGAAACTAGTCTAGATAGTGGCTAAGTCTAAAAATTACTCAAACAAAATATCCATCGAAATGTCCATCGGAATGTTCAGATCGGAATGTTCTATCGCAATGTTCAGATCGGAATGACTTATCGCAATGTTCAGATCGGAATGTCCTATCGCAATATGCTGTCGCAATGTCCAGATCGGAATGTGGCTGAGACAATTTGGGCAGAGTAACGACTTAAAAAACCAACCCGTCGGAATCCCAGATCGCAATGCACGATCGGAATATCCAGATCGGAATAGGGTATCGCAATACAGTGATCGCAAAGTGGAATCCTAAGATTATTGCGATCAAATCCCACACGATTGTACTTTCCGATGGTGACTCTTGCTTGAATTTCGGAATGAAGAAAAACAAGAAATTTCGCAACTTTTGATCCAAAAAATTTGTGTTTTAGCCAAAACCAAGATACCCAAATCACTACTACTAGTATGTATATGATTTGTATCAAGAAAAGACCATAAAAACACAAAAAGAAAGATGGGACGTGAGATATGGATCAAAGAAGCCACGAAAAATCAAGAACACCACATACGAATCTTTAATCACCTATCCACTATAGGCTCTTGATACCAAATGTTGTTCCTAATCAATCCATAACACAAGATTCTTAGAGAGAGAAAGAGGAGAAAAGTAGAGAGAGAGAGTAGAGAGAGAAGTGGAAGGTTTACACTAAAACTATGTGTTTAATGAAATGAACCAACACCCTCTTTCACATGTGAAAGAGGGTTATATACCCTTGGCCTTTTGGGCCGTGGGCTTTGTTTCTTTGGGCCGGGCTTGGCTTTGCTTGGGCTTACGCCCCTAACTTAGACAATATTAGCTTAAAGTCCAAGCCCGGTTAACCCGACTAACCTATTACAATACAAGACCACTAATGACTAAGATGACCTATTACATTCTTGTTCGACTATATAAAATATAGGGCTAACATCATCCTTGATCGATCCACGTATTCGGTATACCTTTTTAATCCTTTTTCTTTTGTTTTGGATTTAAAAATTAAATAAGAACATGATGTTTTAAAAAACCTAATTAAAAACATAGATCTAACATGTTTATGATTATGGGGTAGATCAAAACAAGGGTTTTTAGGGGTGTTTGTCTAGCCGACGCCTAAACCGAACCCCTAAGGGGTCTCGGCTTGGCACATGGACCACCACCGAGACCTCAAGGTCCCGGTTTGGTGGTGTGGGTCCCACGGCAGCAGCAAACCAAAGGGAACCCCGAAGTGGTTCGGGGTATGGTGTCAATTTCATGTCCGGTTCATGGTTCTTAGTCAAGATCCGGTTCACGGTGTATGTTTAGATTTTTATTTTTATGATCTTATGTTAAAATTAAATTAATAACATGACAAGATTAATTTAATAACATGACTTAGGTTATTTTAATTATTAAAATCATGAAATTATTAACCTAAGTATTTTTATATTTTAGACTTATAAATTAATTAATTATTTAAAAATCATGGTTATAATTAATTAATTAACATGACTTAGGTTATATTATTAATAAATAATAATACATGTTTTAACCTAAGTATTTAACTTTATTAAATTAAAAACATGTTATACTTTAATTAAATATTTTAACCTATAGTTTATTTTAATTACACGAAATAATTAATAAACTATACATTATATCATAAGACTTAGAAAATAATCATGAAAACACTTAGGCTTATATACTTAGCTTATTTAACCAGCTTATTTCTAATTATGGAAACTTTCTATTTTTAGGAACTTAATTAAATAAGGCAGCTAATCTATTTATGGAAACGTTCTATTTTTAGAAACTTATTTATTTCAGGCAGCTAATCTATTTATGGAAACTTATTTAATTAAGGCAGCTGATCTATTTATGGAAACTTTCTATTTTTAGAAACTTATCTATTTTAAGCAGTAATTCTATTTATGGAAACTTTCTATTTTTAGAAACTTATCTATTTTAAGCAGTAATTCTATTTTTGGAAACTTTCTATTTTTGGAAACTTTCTATTTTTGGAAACTTTCTATTTTTGGAAACTTTCTATTTTTGGAAACTTCTATTTTTGGAAACTTTCTATTTTAGGAAACCTGCTATTTTTGGAAAGTTACTTATTATTATACAGTAAGTATAATAACACATGAAATACCAGAAATACTTAATCAGAGTAAACAGAATATAAGATAAACGCAGTTTAAGGCTTTAAACAGTAAAACCTGATAAGAACATATAAATAAGCTAAGACATGACATAAAATCAGTTACGTATTAGTAAGCAGATACTTATTCATGTATGTATTTATGTAGCGTTAGTGATTCAGAAGTAGGATTCCTCTCAGTTCGCCTTCTTCGTTCACTGGACATAAGGTACGGACTCCCGTCCTTTTAGTATGGACATTCTTTCCTTATTAGGATTCCCCGTATGCAGCCAACTGCTTTCCCAGTATTTGTTTTATATGTTATTGAATTGCTTATGTTTAATTAGAAGACCTAAAGCCATATACATGCATGACCAGTTTCACCTAGTTATGGAGGTACCATAACCATAACATTAGAGGCACTGATGTTATGACTTCACCACTTCGGAGTGATTGCTCGTGGCGTCCCTTCAGCTTTTGGCCATTTATATTATATTATCATGTGGGGCGTATGGGTGCATCCTAGTTACATGTTTTCGGTCAGGATTTCATGGTGAATGTGGTGTGTGCCTTGCATCCTTCACAAGGAGCTGATCTCTCCTACCCAGAACCAGTATATTAAATTAGAGGCAGCCCCTCTAATTTGCATGATGAGGTCACCCCTCCAAGTATTCATGCACGGTGGATTTTCATGACCTATATTGGCTAATGGTAAAATATGTTAAACAGTTTTCATAAGATAAACATAAGGCTTTTCAAACTATAAAACCAGTTTTATGAACATGTTGTTTTCCAGGACTTATACATTTCCGCTGCTATTAAGTCTCTATTTATGTTTTAGTCACTTATACTATGTCTATATCCGTGCACTGAGCGTTTTGCTCAGCCGTTACTTTCCTTTCCATGTCCCAAAATGGCAGGTACCCTAGGAGAGACTCGAGCATTTGGAGGACGTGCATAGGATGGAAGCTGCTAGAGACTTCTTTTCCTTTTTGCCTTCATACATTTATGCTTGTTTAGTCTTTCATTCATTTCTTTTGCTTTATTATGTTTTGGGCTTATGTTTGGGAACCGATGTTTGATTCCGGTTATCCCTATGGTCATGTAATGTTCTAGACATTTATCCTTGTATTCTCTGATGACACGCCATAATTACGCGTGACATTACATTTATCAGAATGGGGTGTTACAATACAAGAGGTACTTTTTTGAGTGTGGAGATCCAGGACACTATAGGAATAGTTGCCCGCTGTTGGGAAGAGCATCAGGACAAGCTGAAAAACCGTTACCATTGGAAGGGAATCACGGTAATAGGAACACGGGACATCGTAACAACATGGGTCACAACACGCGGAACAGAAACAACGGGGATCGTAATGGAGGAAGAGTTTACTATACGGATGCAGTGGAGGTCGTGCAGAACCCGAAAGTGGAGACAAGTATGTTTTCTTGAGGAGATCATGGTGCTATTTTACTATTAGGTTCGAAAACCGACTTTAGCTTGTGCCTACCCAAACTGGTACGTACGTTGAAGGTGAGCCATAGGATAGAGACCCTTGGGTACTCAATGTATGTTACAGGTGATGAGAAAGAGGAAGTAGAGGAAGCCTTCTGTGATTGCTGGACGTAGTTGTTGTGATTAGGGAGTAAATCTCGGGACGAGATTTCTATTAGGGTGGAGTGATGTGACAACCCTAGGTTTTGGATTTGTCACTTGGTCTTACTTTTAGGTTATTTTATGTGTGCTTACTTGATTTGTGTGATTATGTGTTTATTTTGAGTGATTAAGGTTGGTGTGGTTATCGTTTATGAGTATAGAAGTACTCATAAGTAAATCGAGGAACGGTTATTTCATGTTCATGAGCTCACAAGTTGTGACTATGAAAGGAAATGGTGATATTTTGGTGTTTACGTATACGTATAAGTATTATAGTAATAGTATTTCTTTTAGGATTTACGATTTAGCATTTAGAGGGCCCGGATGAGGTAATTAGTCATATGGATATTTTTCGGGATGGTTTTAAGTCATTTAGGACTTAGTTATAAAGTTTATTTCAAAATTTGATATTTTTTATAAAAGTGTATATTTTACGTCTTTTACGGTAAAACGCGTAAATTTGACTAGTTTTACGGTTTTGAGGTTTTGGAAGCTTTAGGAGCTGTAATAAATTAAGACAAATTAGGGTAATATTAGTAGTATATTATTAATCAATAAAAAGAAAAAAAATGCATAGAAAGTCGGTTTAGGCCGATTGGTTTTAAAAAAAAAGGAAAAGGAAAGTGTAATGGGCTATGGGTTGGACTTGGGTTCACCCATACCCTATATAATGTATTAACTAAAAAAAACCATATTTTATTCCTGGAACAAAAAGTCGACGGCAGAAGAAAGTTTTTAGGGTTTTCAGTATTTTTTTTATCTTCCATTGGATTAAAGGTAAAACCTTCTTAAATCTTTTTAATTAAATTGTTTTTATGTTTAATTGATCATCTTATGATGGATTTAGGTTAGGTTTAATTTTAAAAACAGTGAATTAATGTTTTAATAATCATATTAGGATGATTACATGAATTAGGGCTTGTAATTAGAGGAATTAGGGTTAATTAATGTGGTTAATTTTGTTAAACTCGTTTTTAAAAACTGGGCAGAATTTTGAGTCAATTGTTTTGATCATATTGAGAGTTCTACAAACTCTTATTTTACGATCCAAGTACCCCTGAAAAGGTAATTGAAGTGGATTTCCAATTCAAGAAACGAGAATTAAATTGGAGGTAGGGAAGTGGGTCAAAAACAGGTTAGAACAGTCGGAGGTCAAAACAATTTTGAATTCAGCATGTTTTCTTTTTAAGTTTTGGGTTGTTTGGGGTACTTAGGGTTGCATTGGGATCTTCTCACGAACATGAGAGATGGTTTATATATTTTAGTAAGTATCTGCACTTGGGCTAAGGTTGTGGTTTAGGGTAAGACCCCCTAATCCTAACAAACTTTTTGTATGTTTAAAATCAGTAAAACTGGAATGACAAAAGTATATATATATATATATATATATATATATATATATATATATATATATATATATATATATATATATATATATATATCAGGGCCTTAGCAGTAGCTTTAAGGTTAGTTCAAGTGGGAGGAGTTAGCCAATATATGTAAGGGTATGAATATTACTTTTACGGAAACCATGGGTATGTTTAAGTGGACGTTTGACTTAAAGTTTTGAGACCTAAAAACTGGGACTGTTTTGTGTAAAATATGAACTGGATAGTTATTAAACTTAACCAAGTTAAGGACTTGTTAAGGAAGGATAATGAGGTGATTAGAGCTTATCAATGAGGTATTTATATGGGAATAGGCTAGATGTCCATCATAGGTTGATGAGCCATCTTAGTGATTGGTTCATGTATTGATTGCGTGTTTTTGGTTTGTTAGCTTGTTGCTAGTGCGAGGACTTGTGAAAAAGCATTCAGGTGAGTTCATAGTCCCATGTTAACTAAGTTTTTAAATGTTTTTTTTCTAGTATGGGATGGAGATGACACTAGTGGTGTTCTTAAAATGTTTTGGTACTATATTTTTCTTATAATTATTTGGACATAAGATGTGCTATTGTTTGACATGCGTGCTTATGTGTTCTCATATGTGCTTTGATATGTGAATCTTGTTTGGGTTGTGATTGGCTTTGGTACATAGATGTATGGGCGTCTATGGGACCAGTTGTGATGTGTGTGGAGCGTGGGGCACGATCCGTCCTGAGTACGTGTGCATCGTCTCTTCGGAGGCAAGATATCTCGACGGGGATATAGTTCATCTTCCACAGGTGGTGTGGGAAAGATCCGGATAGTGTGGTGTGTTCTTATGTGTGTGACGGGATACTTCTTGATTGTTAATAGTGTGGTTGATAGGTGTGTAAACACCCATCCTTTTACCACTTAAATCAAGCTAAAACAAGACCAAAACACGTAATTAATATCATTTGTTTGGAATTATGCGTGGTTTTTGTGTTTATTGTAATTTCAGAGCTAACCGGATGAATATCAAAGAAAACATGGGATTGCACGGGTTTTATCAAGGAAAAAAGACTCAAGATAAAGTCTATTGTCCAAGACGTGCAAAAGATTTGAAGTCACTAGGCCTATTCGAAGATTTATCGAAGAAAATGACTAAAGACGGAAGATTTTCATAAGTCGAAGAAACTCAAGTTTATTTAACGAAGAAATTAAAAGACGAGTTGGATTTAATCGACAACAAATCCCGAATCAGAATAAAAAACGTCAACTTTTCTGAAAAGACGAGAAGATAAGAAGAAAGGGAGAAAGCCCACTTACAAACCAACCACTAGGAGTATAAATAGTCTTTCCCTTCACACAATTAGGGAGTTAGTTCATTTTTTCTTTCCCCAGTTTCTTTGTAGTTCGTTCCATCACCAACTCCATTAGGGAGTTTGGTGATTTTCATCTTTTTCTTTTCATCTTGTAAGTTTGATTCAATACTCTTGTTACTTTTCCTTTAATCAATCCATTCCATCTTTCTATTCATCTTGTTCTTCATCATTTTTATTGCAAGTTTCTAAGTTTCTTATTTGATTCAAGTTTGATTTCAAAAAGTTGTTGATTTAGTGTTTTTATTGGTGGGATTTGTTCCTTATGGTATGTTAATGATTTGTGTTTAATCTAGTAAAACCTTTTTGAGTATTTAAGTCGATTTGGATTAAAAACCGAGCTCCCTGTTTTGTATCTGTCACTGTTCTTCGTTTCCAGAAATTCCGAATAGCCATTTTTTTGAGTTTCCCTTATTCGGAACTTTTGATATTCCGAGTAGGGGTGTTGCAATTTCTCTTATTCGGAACTTTTCAGATATTCCGAATAGGGGTGTTTTTATTTCATCACTCGGAATATTTTCAATATTCCGCATAGCCTTGTTTCTTTGTTTCCTTATTCGGAACTTTCCAACATTCCGCATAGGCATTCTTTTGTTGTTTTATTCGGAACTTTCCATATATTCCGAATAGAGTTTTTATTCCGAATAGGGGTTTCCACTTTCCCCCTATTCGGAACATTTTAAATATTCCGCATAACCTTAGTTTTCCGAATGGACTGGATTTTCCGCATGGTGTCCTCTTTCCGCATGAGCCATCTTTCCGCATAGGCAGTTCTTCCGAATGGGAGTATTTTCCGAATAGAGCAATATTTTCCGAATGGTCATACTTTCCGCATAAGGGTTACATTCCGCATAGGGTATTTTCTCATAAGAGTATTTTTCCAGTTTTGCTTATTATTTGTTACTTGTTTTAAGTTTACTTAATTACCATTTTATTCACTTATCTGTTTAGTAGATTCGAAAACCAACTCCACTTTTTGTCACCAAGAACAAATCATTCCACTTTTAACTGAGATCAATTCGAGAGGATTCCGAGAATTGAATATTTTGAACCCATTGCAAATCCTTGTATCAAATGGCGCCGCTGCCGGCTCCTCTCGTTAAGATCAAAAGTTTTTTGTGAGAATTTGGATTTTGGGATCCGTTCCCCGTGAACGTTACTTTTTCGTAAAAAATTTCAAAATCACTAAAAAAATATAAAATTTTCAAAAATCCTAAAAAGTAAAAAACAATAAAAACCAAAAATATTTTTGCTTTGTTTTTCTTTGTTCGTTCTTTTGCAGGTGTATGCGCACTCGATCCACGTCTTATCAAGAGCCCGAGCCTCTCGATAACTTAGACATGGCTGGTGTCCAAAACAACAATAACATACCACCTCCGAACAACAATAATAATAACAACAACCCGCCTTTCAACAACATGAATAACAACAACAATGAGCACCTTCCGGATAATCGCCCAATGATTGAACTGCTGCAAGCTCATGTCGATGGCAACACGGATCCAATTGTTATACCACCAATTGCCGCCAACAATTTCGAGCTCAAGTCAGGCTTTATCCAGATGGTCTCCGCTCAGCCATTCTTGGGACGAACCATTGATGACCCACATGACCATATCAAGAGATTTCTACAACTCACCAACACGGTCAAATTCAATGGAGTTCCACAGGAGGTTATAAGGTTACAACTTTTTCCCTTTTCTTTAGAGGGACAAGCCCGGCATTGGCTTGCTAAGGAACCGCCACAGAGTATTCTCTCGTGGACGGATTTGGAAACAAAGTTTATCAATTACTTTTTTCCACCCTCTCGTACTACCGCTTTGCGGAATGAGATTATAAACTTTGAACAAAAGTACGATGAGTCATTCAGTGAATCTTGGGATCGTTTTAAAGATCTTTTAAGAAAATGCCCACAACATGGTTTTACCAAAGTACATCAAATAAATACTTTTTACAATGGTTTAAGCATGAGTGACCAAGATTCACTGAATAGTGCCTCAGGGGGTAATTTATTGGCTAAGACTTCCAATGCTGCTTGGGACATCATTGAGAATAAATCTCGTGTGCAAACCAAGAGTGTTAGGACCAATGTTGCTAGTGCTAGCACTAATGACAGTGACAAGCGACTTGACAAAATCACCACGCTTCTTGAATCGCTTGTCACCCACACCGTCAGCAACAACAACAGCAACAACGCTAAGAACGCACAAGTCAACGCTGTCAGCCAACCTTGTGAGATATGCGGTGGTCCCCACTCCTACACAACTTGTACCGCCACCCAAGATTACCCTGCTGAGAATGTGAATGCGGCATATGGCACCTACCAACAACCTGCTTATCAAGCTAAACCCCAAGGTGACCGTAACTTGCTTAGTTACCGCAGCAACAACTATCTTTCACCACCTGGTTTCCCTCCTGCCAACCCAAACCAACAACAAAACCTTAACCGCTCTCCTCAACAACAACAACAACCTCGTCAACCATACATCCCACCTCACAAGCAACAACAACCACCACCACGTAACAATCAAGTTTATCAACAACCTGCTTACCAACCACCTGCATACAATGCTCCTCCCAACCAAGCCACCACTGCATTACACCAAGAAGTTGCAACCTATATGAGGACCAATGATGTGATAGTGGGAAATCTCCAAGAGGAAGTACGCAATTTGAAGGCAGATTTGGTCAAGCAAGGAAATGATTTGAGAGCAGATATGAGAAACACGTTGGATAGCCAGACTAATGATCTGAGGAACATGATGGCTAGTTTTTTCCAAAGTAGTCAACCCTCTTCTTCGGGTACTCTTCCGAGTAACACCGTTGCGAACCCAAGAGGGGAGATGAAAGCAATCACTACTCGCAGTGGTAAAGGTACAAAGGAACCCGAGCTTCCTATACCCCCACCGGTGGTTGTGACTAAGGAGAACGAGTCGCCTGCTCCTATTCCTCCTCCTTCTCCTTCCCCAATTTCTCCACCTCTTCCTTCTACCCCTCCTCCACCCGTGGTTGTGAGTGACCCTATTCCTCTAAAGCCTTCCTCTTCTTCCAATATACCTTATCCTTCAAGGTTGAGGAAAGAGAAGCAAAAGAGCAAGGATGATATTCAGGTTTCTAACTTTCTTAAAATGTTTAAACAACTGAATTTCAATATCTCCTTCGCTGAGGCTCTCGCTCACATGCCCAAGTATGCTAAAATGTTTAAAGACCTTCTGAGCGACAAGGAAAAGCTCCTCGACATTGCCAACACCCAACTTAATGAGAACTGCTCTGCAGTGCTCTTAAGGAAATTGCCAACCAAGCTTGGTGATCCGGGTCGTTTTCTTATCCCTTGCAATTTCCCGGGAGTAGAGAATTGCATGGCCCTAGCCGATCTAGGTGCCAGTATTAATCTCATGCCTCTAAGTGTTTGGAAGCAATTATCTCTCCCAGAGCTAGTCCCCGCTAAAATGACTTTGGAATTGGCCAACCGTACGGTTGCTTATCCAGTGGGGATAGCCGAAGACGTTATTGTAGGAGTCGACAAATTCACCTTCCCTGCTGATTTTGTTGTCGTCGACTACGAGATGGACCCCCGTGTGCCACTTATTGTTGGTCGTCCATTCTTGAGGACCGGTCGCACTCTTATTGATGTTGAAGCCGGAGAGCTTATCATGAGAGTGGGTGACGATAAAGTAGTCTTCAACATGGGAAAGTTGTCCAAACAGCCTTATTCATATGAGAGCGTTAATTGTATTGACGTTCTTGATGAGGCTTGTGAAGAACACTTTAATGATGCTTGCAAAAGTATTCCTACCTCTCTTCCCACTGTTGAGACTGTGTCCTCTATTGATTCATCGTTGTCTCTATTTGGAGATAGTGATTTATTCTGGAACAATCTTGAAGCTACCATGGGAGATGCGAATTTAGCTACTAATGATTCTCCCACCGAGGGGGATGAAGACATGAGTTTCTTTGACAATCTTCTCACCGAAGACAATCCTTCGCCTCCATCTTCCACGGTTATTGCTATCGATGCCACGACTTTGAAAACGCCTCCCGTCGAAAATCCTCCGGATTTGGAACTTAAGGAGTTGCCGCCACATCTCGAGTATGTGTTCCTTGACGACAACAAGAAGTCGCCCGTCATTATTGCGAAGGATTTGAAAGATGAAGAGAAGACTCGCCTCGTTGCTGTGTTGAAGGATCATAAGAAGGCTATTGCTTGGAAAATCTCGGATATTCGTGGAATTGATCCTCACTTCTGCACACACAAAATTCTCATGGAGGACGACTTCAAGCCCACTATTCAAAGCCAACGAAGGGTGAATCCAAAAATCCATGAAGTCATCAAAACAGAGGTTATCAAACTTCTTGATGCGGGTATGATTTACCCTATTTCGGATTCCCCGTGGGTTAGTCCAATCCATTGTGTGCCCAAGAAGGGCGGAATAACCGTTGTTCCCAATGAACACAACGAGTTGATTCCCACTCGTCTCGTTACTGGGTGGAGAGTTTGTATAGACTACCGCAAACTCAATGATGCCACGAGAAAGGATCATTTCCCTCTACCTTTCATGGACCAAATGCTTGAACGATTAGCCGGTAATGAATATTACTGCTTTCTTGATGGTTTCTCGGGTTATTTTCAAATACCCATCGATCCCCAAGATCAAGAGAAGACAACATTCACTTGTCCCTATGGCACTTTCGCTTACAAAAGAATGCCTTTTGGCTTATGTAATGCGCCAGGGACTTTCCAAAGGTGTATGTTAGCTATCTTCCATGACATGGTTGAACAAACCATGGAAGTCTTCATGGATGATTTCTCGGTCTTCGGGGATTCCTTCTCTGCTTGCCTTGCCAATTTAGAACGTATGCTAAAGCGGTGCGAAGACACTCGCCTAGTTCTAAATTGGGAAAAATGCCATTTCATGGTAAAAGAAGGCGTCGTGCTTGGACATAAGATTTCGAAAGCCGGTCTTGAAGTAGACCGTGCTAAAGTTGATGTTATAGCAAAGTTGCCTCCACCTTCCACTGTGAAGGGTGTGAGAAGTTTCTTGGGTCATGCGGGCTTCTACCGTCGATTTATCAAAGACTTTTCTCAAATCGCTCGCCCGATGACCCACCTCTTGGAAAAAGATACTCCTTTTATCTTTTCCAAAGAGTGCCTTGAAGCCTTTAACTCACTTAAGGATAAGCTAACTAAGGCACCCGTCTTGGTTACCCCTAATTGGGAGCTGCCTTTTGAGTTGATGTGCGATGCTAGTGATTTTGCTATTGGAGCGGTTCTTGGACAAAGAGTGAACAAACACTTCCAACCAATCCATTACGCTAGCAAGACAATGACTGGGGCACAATTGCATTATACGACAACCGAAAAAGAGCTTTTAGCTGTTGTCTATGCTTTTGAAAAATTCCGCCCCTATCTTGTCCTTTCCACCACCATTGTGTACACCGATCATTCCTCGCTGAAGTACTTGTTGACAAAGCAAGATTCCAAACCAAGACTTCTTCGCTGGGTTTTGCTGCTCCAGGAATTTAAAATCGACATCCGCGATAAAAAAGGAGCAGAAAACCTAGCCGCGGACCATCTTAGTAGACTTGAGGATCCATACCAAGGGGATCATCCGACCAAAGAAATCAATGATTCTTTTCCCTTGGAGACCTTAATGTCTATAAACTCGAAGCCGAATGAAACCCCGTGGTTTGCGGACTTTGCAAACTACTTGGCGGGTGGAATTCTCAAGGAAGGGTTGACGTCCCAGCAAAAGAAGAAGTTCTTTACCGATATCAAGACTTACTTTTGGGACGACCCTTACCTATTCAAACAATGTGCCGACCTGATAATTCGCCGATGTGTTGATGGACCGGCAGCGTCTGAAATCCTTGATGCTTGCCACAAAGGACCCACCGGTGGTCACTTTGGTCCCAACTACACCGCAAAGAAAGTGTTTGATTCGGGATTTTATTGGCCCTCCATATATCGTGATGCTCACAATATGGTTAAGCGATGTGATGTTTGCCAAAAGCAAGGCAAAATCACACATAAAGACGAGATGCCTCAGAATTTCATTCAAGAGTGTGAAATTTTTGATGTTTGGGGTATCGACTTTATGGGGCCATTCCCTTCATCTAAAGGACACAAATACATCCTTGTAGCCGTTGACTACGTTTCAAAGTGGGTTGAAGCCAAAGCTTTACCTACTAATGACGCAAGGGTGGTTTGTAACTTTTTGAAAGCTCTATTCGCTAGATTCGGTGTGCCTCGCGCCATTATTAGTGATCGTGGGACTCATTTCTGCAATGACCAATTTGCTAGAGTCATGGCTAAGTACGGTGTAAACCATCGTCTTTCCACAGCCTATCACCCACAAACTAATGGCCAGGCAGAAATATCAAACCGAGGGCTGAAGCGAATTCTTGAAAGGACCGTGGGAGAGCATCGTGCCTCATGGGCTGATAAACTGGATGATGCTTTGTGGGCTTTTCGTACTGCTTACAAGACCCCGATCGGCTGTACGCCTTATCGTCTTGTGTATGGGAAAGCGTGCCACCTCCCCATTGAGTTGGAGCACAAGGCTTATTGGGCCTTGAAGTGGGCTAATTTTGATATCAACAAAGCCGGTGACCTACGCAAGATCCAACTCAATGAGCTAAATGAACTCCGGAATGAGGCTTATGAAAACTCTTTGATCTATAAGGAAAGAACTAAGCTCATTCACGACTCCAAGATCAAAAACCGAGAGTTCCATGTTGGAGACAAAGTCTTACTTTTTAACTCTCGGTTGAAAATCTTTTCGGGCAAGCTTAAATCTCGTTGGTCCGGCCCATTCACCATCGCCCAAATTTTTCCATATGGTACTCTCGAGCTCGCTCAACCTAATGGACCAAATTTTAAGGTGAATGGCCAACGAGTGAAGTTATACGTTGGTGAGGACACCACTCAGGAGGTGATTCCATCCCTCACCACGTTCCCCATGAACTAAATTTGGGTCGAGTCAGGCTCGTGACTCGGTTATCAAAAACAAGCGCTCTTCGGGAGGCAACCCGAGTATCTATCCCTTTAACCCCCTAAGTGTAGGGGAGGACCTATTTTGGTCATTTGTGTTTGTGTGGTGATGTGCTTACAGGGATAATTGCAATCTTGGAAATCTTTGAAGAACCATGCTCCCGTGTTATCCGAAATCCGGTTCTATCTCTCAACTATCGTGATTCAATTTTCTTCATACTCACATTTGAAATTGATCACTTTAGTCGTCTCTTCCTTAACTCGAGTTAACCAACGTGCACAATGTCATAAGTGTAGGGGAGACTTTTCCCACATGCTTAAACATTGAGGACAATGTTTATCTTAAGTGTAGGGGAGACTTCTATCGAAGTTTTAAGTGGACTTTTCCATGAAAATGCCTTCAATTAACCGGAAAATCCTATTTTTTCAGCATTTTTCAAATTTTTTATTAACTTTGGCCATTTAGTTGTAATTTTTAAATTTTTATCGTTACTTTCATATGTATATATTCCACAATAAAGTCAAAATTTTAATAAAGTGTTGTAGCTAGTTTAGATATCTTTGACATGTTAGGCCCGTTGCGTTTATTTTGACTCAACCCGAGTAGACTATTCCAAGTTTATTCTAGCTAGTATCCTTAACCATGTAGACCTTAATTGGTTTATTAGGCTAAGTGTCCACGAGTCTCATTATTTGAGATTTTAAATTGTGGAGGACGAGAAATGATAGAGTCAATTATAAGTCGGTATTCTTGCGCAAGCTCACTTGGTGTAATTATTTGCCTATTCTCCCATCACTTGCTAATAATTTATCTGCAATAAGTAAGGTCTTACGATTTGAAAAGTTACTTAGCTTCTAGCCCAAGATCGTTTAAAAGTTACTCGGTAATGATAAGAGTTCATAGCCAAGGCATAACTTATGAAGCGGGGCGCGAAGATTGGCGAGTCCGAAAAGGCCCTAACAAGGCATGAGGATTCAATTTTATTGCTGAAGATCCAAAGTGATGTGAAAAGCATTATTCCTAAAGTCAATATGAAGGATCAAGACTCACGACGAAAAGCAATCAACTCCCATAAAGATCATGGAGAAGTCTATCCGAAAAGACCCTAACAAGGTATGAGGATAAATAGATCCAAGTCCGAAAAGGAGGCGGATCGTTGTATCTCAAAATCCCAATTAGAGATTGAAGAAATAATCATGAAGTCGTGGTCAACAAAGTTGGAGTACCCCTCAAAAGTCTCCAAGTGAAGAAACTCTATTATGATGAGAAGACCATTATCTCAAGAACGTCTCTCGAAGATATGAAGTATGAAGTACATGCCAAATATCGGCCCGAGAAAGGTCTCAAATCGTGAACCAAGTTATGCCAAGATATGAACTTTTTGATATCCCGAGAAGCAGTTTTAAGAGATTTTGTCCTTTAGCTAACTATTGATCAAATCGTCCTACTTTGCTTTCAGCCTTAATAAACTATCGAAATAAGTCCAAAAATGCATCTTCATGATCATTTTAAGACAAAAATAAAATACAAGAGATACACCTAGGAATAAGGGAGTTTAAGCATTTAATTAAGCCATGTGTGTAAGTGTTTGATTTACTAACTTATAATAACAATGATCTCGTTTTCAAGCTTAGTTTGGGGAACGTGAAACTTGAGGGTGATAAATCTTCGCAACACCAAAGCCCTAATGTAAGTCCTTGATTTCTTTACAAGTTATTTTCATCTTTTGTTTATTTTAGAGTTTTAAGTTCTCTTAATGTTTTAATTATTGTTTAGTAGAATTTAAATAAGGCCAAGGTTGATTGATTATGAGAAAAATGTAAAATTGCTTTATCACTAAGCATTGCATGAGGGCATGGCAATGGTTAAGTGTAGGGGATTTGATAGGTGTGTAAACACCCATCCTTTTACCACTTAAATCAAGCTAAAACAAGACCAAAACACGTAATTAATATCATTTGTTTGGAATTATGCGTGGTTTTTGTGTTTATTGTAATTTCAGAGCTAACCGGATGAATATCAAAGAAAACATGGGATTGCACGGGTTTTATCAAGGAAAAAAGACTCAAGATAAAGTCTATTGTCCAAGACGTGCAAAAGATTTGAAGTCACTAGGCCTATTCGAAGATTTATCGAAGAAAATGACTAAAGACGGAAGATTTTCATAAGTCGAAGAAACTCAAGTTTATTTAACGAAGAAATTAAAAGACGAGTTGGATTTAATCGACAACAAATCCCGAATCAGAATCAAAAACGTCAACTTTTCTGAAAAGACGAGAAGATAAGAAGAAAGGGAGAAAGCCCACTTACCAACCAACCACTAGGAGTATAAATAGTCTTTCCCTTCACACAATTAGGGAGTTAGTTCATTTTTTCTTTCCCCAGTTTCTTTGTAGTTCGTTCCATCACCAACTCCATTAGGGAGTTTGGTGATTTTCATCTTTTTCTTTTCATCTTGTAAGTTTGATTCAATACTCTTGTTACTTTTCCTTTAATCAATCCATTCCATCTTTCTATTCATCTTGTTCTTCATCATTTTTATTGCAAGTTTCTAAGTTTCTTATTTGATTCAAGTTTGATTTCAAAAAGTTGTTGATTTAGTGTTTTTATTGGTGGGATTTGTTCCTTATGGTATGTTAATGATTTGTGTTTAATCTAGTAAAACCTTTTTGAGTATTTAAGTCGATTTGGATTAAAAACCGAGCTCCCTGTTTTGTATCTGTCACTGTTCTTCGTTTCCAGAAATTCCGAATAGCCATTTTTTTGAGTTTCCCTTATTCGGAACTTTTGATATTCCGAGTAGGGGTGTTGCAATTTCTCTTATTCGGAACTTTTCAGATATTCCGAATAGGGGTGTTTTTATTTCATCACTCGGAATATTTTCAATATTCCGCATAGCCTTGTTTCTTTGTTTCCTTATTCGGAACTTTCCAACATTCCGCATAGGCATTCTTTTGTTGTTTTATTCGGAACTTTCCATATATTCCGAATAGAGTTTTTATTCCGAATAGGGGTTTCCACTTTCCCCCTATTCGGAACATTTTAAATATTCCGCATAACCTTAGTTTTCCGAATGGACTGGATTTTCCGCATGGTGTCCTCTTTCCGCATGAGCCATCTTTCCGCATAGGCAGTTCTTCCGAATGGGAGTATTTTCCGAATAGAGCAATATTTTCCGAATGGTCATACTTTCCGCATAAGGGTTACATTCCGCATAGGGTATTTTCTCATAAGAGTATTTTTCCAGTTTTGCTTATTATTTGTTACTTGTTTTAAGTTTACTTAATTACCATTTTATTCACTTACCTGTTTAGTAGATTCGAAAACCAACTCCACTTTTTGTCACCAAGAACAAATCATTCCACTTTTAACTGAGATCAATTCGAGAGGATTCCGAGAATTGAATATTTTGAACCCATTGCAAATCCTTGTATCAGTGGTGCATTGTTCTTATTCTGTGTTCTTGATTGTTATAATTGTGCTTTGATTGTAGTTGTATGTAACATGATTATCACATTATGGTCCATTGCTCTAACTTGTTCTCTTCAACTTATTTACAGCGGTTGACAGGGTTTCTTAAGATATTTTGATAACTAAAACCTATGTTCTCACCAACTTTATGTTGACAGATTTTAGTGTCATTTTCAGGTGGGATAGTTGAGAAGGATGATGTTAGAAGTGGCTAGAGTCTAGAGGCTTCTAGGATTCCATTAGGAGGAATCCCTTTCCTCTTAGTATTTATTTATGTTTGAATAAGTGGTACATTTTAGACACCTATATGTTTGATGTTTGGTTATTGTTTGTCTTTGGTAAGAGGAAGGTTTGTTACCTACTTACCTAGACGCCTACATTATTTGAGATATTGTCATGACATTGTGTCACCTTTTTAATGACATTTCTATTTTATTTAGTTAACTCTATAGACACGCTATTGTTGTGATGATATCCATACGTCGGGCCACATATTCCGCCATGGTGGGGTGTGACAGATAGTAACCACTACTATGACAGAAACTATCCTAGAAATCGCAACCAAGGCTCCGACCACGGACGTGATCAGACATACAAAGGATCTGTAGTCCAACCGATCCGCCAAGTCTGGCATAATAACCTATTATTGTAGTTCTATTGTTTTACGTCTCGAGACACATGTCAAGACATCAGTCAAGACACATGTCTCACGTATACTTTCTGAAGACACATGTCAAGATACCAGTCAAGACATATGTCACGCTTACATTTCTCAAGACACGAGTCAAGACACATGACTCACGTCTAATTATGTAACATTTATAAGAAATTCAGGGTACCCTCCAAGGGTATATCCATTTTGTTGTGCCATGTATGAAACATGCCACAAGAATTTCAGTACCATTACCGGCGGATCAGTGAGAACTGTCACGTTTCCTAATGACACTTTCATTCTTGTAACCATAGCTCATAGATTCATGACCATGAAGGACGCCTTTCGTATTCCCACGTATACGAAGGTTTTCCTTCAGCTTAATGATGAGATCCAAGCTGCAAACGCATTTCCTCGGACAGAAACAAGTTGAATTTTATCCTAATTATGGACTATGAACAGCACACCATGCTACGATTCATAATTATGTCCAGTAATGTTCAGGATCCTGAATACATTCAGCTTGATTTTCCATCGGGAAAATTTGTACAAATTATCTATGCTTACAAGCATGTGCGTTGTTAGCCATGGTCGCTAAAATTTTCTAGCTGTCAGTAAGACACGACCACTTAAGTCTTTTACGCATAGCCAGTTGATTATTCCAAAATCTTCCTATACATTCCAGAAGAACCTACAAGGAGAAGGATGGTACCATGAGATTATGTGTCGACTACCGTCGATTTAAACAAATCACCATTCATGACCATTATTCTCTTACACGTATTGACAACAGGTCCAATTGACCTTATTGTGTTAATCACTTTTCCAAGATCGAACTAATGATCATGCTGCCAACAGTGACTAGTGAAAGAGCAGGACATGTCCATGACTGCTATTCGTACACGACTCGGTCATGCTAGATTTATGATTTAGAATTAGTCTCATGAATGCCCCAACGGCATTCTAAGAATGAGTTTTCATGAACTCATAGCAAATTCATCAGTGTTTTCATTGAGGATATCCTGATTTCCTCTAAGCCTAGAGAAGAACAGGAAGACCATATATGCACTATGTTGCAAATTCTATTACAAGAGAAATTTTACCGTGGAAAATTTTCCAATATCAATTCTGTTCGATTACAGTTACACGCTGAATCACATAGGTTTATACGGTTAATCTTACCATGACTCAGCTTATGCGTAAAGGAGAGAACCCTACACTACATTAGGTGTTCTAGAAAATCCTACGCTAGGAGAAGTCTAGATTCAAAGACTCAGAGTTTTGCAAACTCCTATGTATCAAGTTCTACGAGCAAGATACAGTTACGTTCATATCTAGGTACCTGACATACCAACAGGTTAAGATAGGACTCCAACAGACTGGGTTGTTTCATCATCTGAAATTGTGAATTAAAATGAGACAAGATCTCCACGGATTTTGGTTAGCAGTTTAACGCAAACTCAGAAGAAGCATGATGCTATCCGATTTATTGCAAACAGTTTGATCAAGTCTGCAGAATCCTCACATCCGCAAGGGTGTCAGAACCAACAGATTGATCGGACATGTTCCAGCCAAGGCTCATCCTATCACTTGGTAATTCATCAGTTATCGGGTCAGACAAATATTCGTAATTGTGCTCCTTATTTACTTCGCGTCCTTGTTCTAATTTCACGACTTGCTTTCGCGCTCGCGTTCATGACACTATTCACGTTCATGATGGCATCTCGGCTTACGATTTTATGTTCATTTTTTTCTCATTCTGGGAAGTTTTGCAAGAACTTGAGAGACCAGACCCAAGTTTAGTATAATTCCCTATCCTCAGATAGACGTTTCTCGTCATATTCTATGTCTCACCTTGTAGCGTTTGGCGTTACCGCCATTATATTCTTTGTTCACGATATGTTTCACATGTCACGTTCATTCCACGTTCCTCATATCATGACCAAGATATGTTACACGTATCATGGATCACGATATGTTTACTCGTACTACACTCACAAAATTTTCCACGTATCACGTTCAAAATTTTTCACGTGTCACGTTCAAAATTTTTCACGTACTATATTTCTTTGTGTCTCGCGCATCGTTGCTAATTATCAGTTAAGTTAGAGTGTTTTGCACGATAACGTTTCAGTTGCCTTACACGTAAATTCTTATGCCCTTGATCAAATTTAGGGGATCTACCTTAAGTTGATAACCAAGAACTTCTTGTAGTCCAGTCAAGGTCAGGAGGACCAAGATTTATGATTCGCACAAAGATCTTGTGAAGCAACCGTTCCAAGAGGGAGGCCACTTGGAAGCGGACAAGTTCATCCGGACATCTTATCCGTTTTTCTATTTTATCAATTAGATATGCCCTTTCAGTCACGTCATGTTCCATGTCCTTTCTAGACATGTCGCGTTCCACGTTCTATCTACCATGTCACCTGCACGTTCATTTATCTTACATACCCTCTCGGTTTGATTCGGGTATGTTTCTCTTTCAGTTACGTTATCTATAATTCGGGGACGAATTATTCTTTTTAGGGGGGAAGAGTTGTAAAACCCGCATGCTTTTACCATGAATAGTACCCTTAAGATCGTACGTACTAGATTTAAAACTTTCCTTTTATAGTATGATTACATTCACGTGTTAGAATTTTACGTATTACGTACGTGTTAGAACACGATAAGTATTTATTACGTACGAACGCACAATAATTATTTAAACAATAATTAATCACGAACATGCGATCATGAAATCATGTATGTAATTTAATCACGAGCTAATATTAATTACGTATATATATGTATTACGAACACGAATAAATATATTAAGTCACGGTTAATATTTAACGAGAACAAATAAAACACGAACACGACTAAACACGAACGAACACTTAAATAATTAGACTCGGGAAATGGTACGGGTACCCCATGTGGGGCCCCCTACCCGCGGCTACACCAAGAGATGGGCCAAGCCCATCAAAACTTTTACTAAGGAAGGGGTTAAGGTGAAATCTTTTAACCGTTTTCACTTTACAGTAAATTAAACAAAAACCCTAAAAGATGTTTCTTGTTCCTCTTTGTCCTCTCTTTTGGCCGCCACCTATAAGCATCAACAAGGGGTGATTCGGTTTGATTTTAACCTTGGAATTTTTACAATGATCGTTGTGTGTTCGTCCTTGATTGATCCACGCATTCGGTATAACCTTTTTAACCTTTTTCTTTTATGTTTTGATTTAATAAATTACATAAGATCATGATGTTTTTAAAAAACTAATTAAAAACATTTATTAAACATGTCTATGATTATGGGGTAGATCAAAACAAGGGTTTTTAGGGGCGTTTGTCTAGCCGACGCCTAAACCGAACCCTAAGGGGTCTCGGCTTGGCTTGTGAATCACCACCGAGACCTCATGGTCTCGGTTTGGTGGTGTGGGTCCCACTGCAGCAGCAAACAAGGGAGAACCCCGAAGTGGTTCGGGGTATGGTGTTGATTACGGGTCTGGTTCATGGTTTCTAGTCACGATCCGGTTCATGGTTTATGTTAAAGTTATGTTTTAATAATCATATGTAAAACTTAAATTAATAAAATATGACATGATTAATTTAATAAAACATGACTTAGGTTATAATTTAATTATTGGATCATGGATTATTAACCTAAGTATATATATTTTCTAGACTTTATAATTAATTAATTATTAAAAATCATGACTATAATTTATTAATTAACATGACTTAGGTTATATTATAAATAATTAATAATACATGTTATAACCTAAGTATTTAACTTTATTTAATTAAAAACATGATATATTTAATTGAATACTTTTAACCTATAGTTTATTTAAATTACATGTAATAATTAATAAACTATACCTTATATCAGTATGACTTAGAAAATAATCAGAAAACACTTAAGCTTATATACTTAGCTTATTTAACCAGCTTATATCTAATTATGGAAACTTTCTATTTTAGAAACTTATTTAATTAAGGCAGCTAATCTATTTATGGAAACTTTCTATTTTTAGATACTTATCTATTTTAAGCAGTAATTCTATTTTTGGAAACTTTCTATTTTTGGGAACTTTCTATTTTTGAAAACTTTCTATTTTTGGAAACTTTCTATTTTTGGAAACTTTCTATTTTTGGAAACTTTCTATTTTTGGAAACTTTCTATTTTTGGAAACTTTCTATTTTTGGTAACTTTCTATTTTAAGAAACCTGCTATTTGTAGAAAGTTACTTATTATTACACAGTAAGTATAATAATACATGAAATACAAGTAATACTTAACCAGAATAGACAGAATATAAGATAAACACAGTTTAAAGCTTAAAACAGTAAAACATGACATGAACGTATGAAATAAGCTAAGACATGACATAAAACCAGTTACATATGTAGTAAGCAGATACTTATACACGTATGTATTTATGTACCATTAGTGATACCGAAGTAGGACTCTCGTTCGTTCGTCTTCTTCGTTCACTGGACATAAGGTACGGATTCTTGTCCTTTCAGTATGGACATTCTTTCCTTATTAGGATTCCCCGTATGTAGCCAACTGTTTTCCCATAGTATAAGTTTATATGTTTGATTTGCTTATGTTTAATTTAGAATACCTATAGCCATATACATGCATGACCCGTTTCACCTAGTTATGGAGGTACCATAACCATAACATTAGAGGCACTGGTGTTATGACTTCACCACGACGGAGTGATTTCTCGTGGCGTCCCTTCAGCTTTTGGCCATATTATTATATTTATCATGTGGGGCGTATGGGTGCATCCTAGTTACACGTTTTCAGAAAATTACTCAGTGTGAATGTGGTGTGTGCCTTGCATCCTTCACAAGGAGCTGATCCCTCCTACCCAAAACCAGTATATTAAATTGGAGGCAGCCCCTCTAATTTGCATGATGAGGTCACCCTTTCAAGTATTCATGCACGGTGGATTTTCATGACCTATATTGGCTAATGGTAAAATATGTTAAACAGTTTTCATAAGATAAACATAAGGCTTTTCAAACTAAAAAACCAGTTTTATGAACATGTTCCAGGTTTTCCAGGACTTATACATTTCCGCTGCTATTAAGTCTTTATTATGTTTTAGTCATTCATATTATGTCTATATCTATGCATTGAGCGTTTTGCTCAGCCGTTACTTTCCTTTCCATGTCCCAAAACGGCAGGTACCCTAGGAAAGACTCGAGCATTTGGAGGAAGTGCATAGGATGGAAGCTGCTAGAGACTTCTTTTCCTTTTTGCCTTCATATACTTATGCTTGTTTAGTCTTTCATTCATTTCTTTTGCTTTATTATGTTTTGGGCTTATGTTTGGGGACCGATGTTTGATTCCGGTTATCCCTATGGTCATGTAATGTTTTAGACATTTATCCTTGTATGCTTTGATGACACGCCATAATTACGCGTGACATTGCATTATCAAAATGGGGTGTTACATTAATACTATTTAACAACTCGGACCATGCATCTATTGTGACAATCCGTCAATTTATGGTTGATATTTTATTCTCAATATTTATTTGAAAACATTATTTTAATGTTACAATATGAACTCACTTATCTTTGGGAAGTAATTTGGATTTACGTCTTGAAGTAGCGTCGACTACGTCTAAACCGGAGGATTCAACGTTACGTGCTTACGTTTACATACACCGTCTGTGGTGACAGTCCGACATTTCAGAAAATAAATTTGTCCATGAATATTATTTTGGAGTTTTAAATTTGAGTTGGTTCATAAACTCACAAATTTACGAGAAGAGATTAGGACTTACAATTTTAATTTAACGTCCTTCACGACTAAACCAGAAACCCTAGGATTACGTATTTACGTTTTCGAACTCCGTTTTTGATGAGACAATTTCTATTAGATTCGTTTTGTGCCGTTGATTCATAATTTATAAAAACGTTTTTCGTAAAACGACCCGAGGGCACGCAAATCGAGGAAACTAGAATCGAGGAGTACCCGTAAATAAATGGGGATGAGACAAGTGGGACACTTGTCCCACCCCCACTCAAACCGGCCATAACATGCTACTAACACATGAGGTGTCAAAACCTCATAAAACAAGTATTACACTTGTTATATTTAGCTTAACTAGTAAGCTAACAAACTAGCAAAACCACCACCTCAAACCTTCCATTCATTTCTTACATGCAAACCACACAACTCTCCTCCCTCTCTCTCTAGAAATTCGTCCATATCCTCACCAAGAACACCCTCATTTGATCAAAATCAACCACAAAATCTCATGTTATTCATACACATGTTGATGCCCTTTTGAAGCCCTATTGATTGGTGCAAGTTATAACATCCAAGGAGGAGTTTCCATGAAGTATTAGGGCTGATTTTCCACAAGGAGTTCATGAAGAATGGTGGTCTTGAAGATGGTCTTGGCTATGCACAAGTTTCTTCATCAAAATCCATGTTTTGATCACAACCTACATCATCATGGTGGTATAAAGATTGTCCTCCTCATCCTCTTGTTATTTTTGGTTATGTAATCATGTATTTTATTTCCTATTGTATATTTTTATGATGATTATATGATGATAAAAATTTGTGTGGGGATTTGGTGTTGATAAACATGCTTAAAAAGATGAAAGATTATAAGAAACAAGGCTAAAATCTTGTTTAAATTTGATGGCTGTATAAAACAGTAAAGAAACATGTCATGAACTGATAAAATGATGAAGTAGAATTGATATACAGTAATATATGAGTCTTGTACACATGTGAGAGTTGGCCATGCAATGGAATCATTGTAATGAGTGAGATATGATCAAAACAAGTTTAGGGTACAAATATGAGTTCACTGTTTTGGACGATTTTTAGAAAATACTTAGAGGATGATTCAACAGTAGCTATAGAAGAGTTAAATGTAGCACATATCATGTAGTTTATGTGATAAAAATTGGAGCTTCTATCTCCATATAGAACTCTAGATATGGCAATTTTGGTGAAAGTGAAGATAAAAATCAGATTTTGGAAATTAAAGAATAATACTATTATATAAGCACTCAAAATTTAATAGTATAAAATATAAATTAAAAACCCACTAACTTATGAATTTTATTTATATAAGTATGTAAAAGTTTAAATAAGTGGACATTTTATAAAATTGGTAACTTGTTAAGTTTTATAAGTTATAAAACTATAAACACGATTTTTACGACTTTTTCGGCTAATACCGTAAAATTAACGTTTTTGTTAAATAAAACTTAGACGGTTGGACCCGTCTAATGTAAACTTTATAAAACTTATATACTGATATATAAACATGTATAACAAGTAAAAACCTATAAAACCCGAACTATAGGGAATACGGACATTAACGAGCTAAGTAAACATATTAGACTAATACTTGGACTAATACTTGGGCTAATAATTGGACTAAATAAGATAAACACTCATAAAAAGAACTTACTGGGCTTAACCCATTTAGGCCCAACTTGTAAAATGTACATACTGATAATGTAAGTATAACAAGGATTAATACAATTTAAGAACTTATAATAGGCTTATTGGACCTAAAACACGTAAATAGGTAAAACGAGAAAACTAGTATAAAAGTTATCGACACATAACACAAAAATGAGTAAATGAGGATATGTAAACCCACTTGATCATCATATATATATATAATCATCATATGTATACATAATTGATATTTTTATAAAGTCATTGGACAAACGTCTAAGACCGATTATTAATTGTCTAGGTTTCCGTGATTGAAGCACGTACCGTACGTCCGAATTGCCGATCACCCGCCTTCCCACATCAACGTGAGTTCATAGCCTCGCACTCTTTTAAATGTTTTTATAAAATGATTTGTAAACCCGCGAGGGAGATAAAATGTTAGTTTTTATAAAATAGGACACCATTTGTCCTGATTGTTTGTTTATTGATTTGGACCCGAATGATTGTATGACCAGATTGTATGACCCGATAAATGATTAAAGGACCCGATAGATGAAATTAAATGGATTATTAAAGTTAGGTTATGTCACTAAAAGTCCCATTAGCATGAATTGTGAACTACCGGGATTTGGTAGACGCTTGTGCATATAATAGTACTATTTGGGGACGATCACCCCAGTTCGCGCCTTGACGGTTGATCCCCGTCGTGCCACATTGATTGGTAAGCGAATTTATGTATGAGAAGATTTCCATAGTGTGACCTTTGTGACGACACGCTACTTTAGATGGGCAAATTAAGTATCGGGTTAGCTACCCGTTGTTGGTTTAGTAAGGTAACAATGTCATGCGGCTTATAATAATCCAAAATTAACGAAATACTACCAGACGCTCCGAATTACGAGGTATTGCCTGACTAGCAATACAGGGTCATACTATTGATATTATGTTTGTGTTTTGGTTTTCATAACCATATTCATATAACGGATTTTATTTTCATACAACGTCATAAGACGTATTGTACGATGTTTTTACGACATTGGCTCGTATAATGATTTTTTAAGGCAAACGCCTATATTATGATTTTGATGAAGATTTGTATCAAATGACTTTGGCTATTTTATGGCCTATTAAAATGATTTGTACAAAACGATTTTCAGTAATAATTTTATACTGATATTATATTGATGGATTTTATTAAACTCTATGAATTCACTCGGCGTTATCGCTGACCTTTTCTTTTAACATGTTTTATCTCAGGTACTTGAAGGTAATTCTCGGGAAGACGACAAGAATTCATGGCCCGCACCTAAACAATATTTTCCATTCAAATGCTTTGTAAAACCTGTATTAAAAATAATGACTTGGGACCTATGTAACTTTGATATTTATGAATGGAAATGCTTTAATATTAAACGACGCGATTTTTTTAAGCGTTGTCTATGATGTGAGTAATGTGCTATCCCGTAACACCAACTAGTCTTCCGCTGTATTGAGTTGTATAAATTTGGGGGTGTTAGAGTTTGGTACCAGAGCTCTCGTTATAGAGAACGAAAGATTTTTAAAACCAAGGTTTTGAATAAAACATTTCTAAATCTTTTAACTATAAACATTTTTCTAAAAATGTCTAAAAATCTTTTGACTATAACGGCGCCAAAGAATTCCCGAGTTACCGACAAGGCCAGACTGAGAAGTGTTATTTTAATATATATATATATATATAACTTGGATTATATATATATGATGTAATTTGACTACATGATTGTTTGATGATTATTTTGATATTTATACGAGGTATTTATACGACGTAGATTGTCACAAAGAACCTTAAATACCCTAGTAAATTAATCGAAGCTATTCTCGTAGGAATTCTAGCTATCCTAGATCTAAACCAAGTTGTGGATATTTATGATCCCAACCAAATGGTTGATATTCGTAGAAATATAGATATTAGTTGATTGTGATCTTGAAAAAGAATTGGTGAGATTAAATCTGATATCGATGTCATGACGATCTTTCCTTATAAAGTGGAGTTTGACAAAACGTTACCACCTAGAAAGATGTCATCTGATTCGTTGTCATCCAATTCTTAAATTTGAAATCGAAAGGGTGAATGCTGCACTTGTGGCTGTCATTGGAACCATTACCCAAAAGCCTCATGCCACTAATACCTTTCCGAGAAGTCTAGTTGAATGATCGAGTCATTTCATACTAGTGACTCATTTGATAACTATTGTTGTAAGAGCTATAGGATTAGAAATTAAGTGTTGATCATATCGAGCTTTTATTGCCCTATTAAGGTTTATGAATAAGATTGAAAGTATTGGATAATAAGGTAGGATATCGAATTGAGTATAAAATTTGTTAAAACTTGAATGAAGTAAAATTTAACCTGTGTGAAATAAGAAATTGTTAAGAGGAAGTCGTTAAGTCATGTGATTGAATTATTAGATTTTAAATGATTGTTAGATCGTGTTAAGTGTTGTTCCTAGGCCATTGTCCACTAATGAGGATGCCCAGAGTTCAATAAATAAATTGAAGAAATCTTCTTCTGAATTTGGACCGATGGATCTTCCGGGACATGTGGAACACCTAATGACTCTTGTAGATTAGTATTCATTGTGGTATCTTTTAAAAATCCCTAACTTAACTGAGATATCAGTTGGTAGGATGAGTTCTGAGAATTATATGACATAGTGACACGTAATGTGTTACGGTATAATTTTGACTTGTTTGTGATTAATGAAAAGACTACCATTGATTGCTAAATTCTACATGTATCGATGTTATCTATCCTTTATTGCTTCATCCTAATGTTCCCATTAGAGATGCAACCATTGAACAAGTACTCATCTCGATTTGAGTTACGTTGTGGATTATTCTTTCTGAGTGCCATCGAGATCATGAACCTCATGATTATTTGGCTAAAGCTCATTTCCTATCATATTGTAGTTAGTTCTTGGTGAACAACTCTTCCGCACTCTTTTGCAGATCACTCATTGTTTTTATAAGATAAAACCGCATCTAATGAGAAAAATTGAATTTTCATCACTATAAGGATTATTCAAAATAAGATTTATAAGTGATTGTTATCGAAATGAGGTTGTTTATAAAGTACCTTGGAAAACTTAATTGTTTTCATAACAAAGAAAATCTTTATAAAATTATTCTTGATTCTTATTTAAGAATTAAGCATGAAAATGTTTTCATTATAAACATGATGATAAAATTTTGACGAACTGAGTATTGCATCGTTAATCTTGAAATTGTATATAGTTGCGCGCCTAAATTGAATTTGGAATGGACCATGCAAGACTGATTAGTAGTCACCATAAAACTAATGAATAAACACTACATTTTCTTTGAAGATTGTGAGAGATTAAATTTTATGAGATCTGCAAGAAGTGAAAAATAAGGACATAATGTTAGGGACACCTACATATGTGCCTGTAGCATCTATTCTTCTGAGTCGAATTTACTCATCTGTGGAAATTGTCTTATTTGACAATTGACAATTCTTTCTTGTCCAATTCTCCCGTAGTGAGATTCTTAGGAAAAGTACTTGATTACCGAGTGTTGATACCCGACTGGATGTATCGACGTTCCTATCATTTCTTTTGATTTGATTTCATTTGAATGACCTGGGTAACGATCCGAGGAGCTTTCGAATGCGTACTCGAATTATGAAAACATGGGATATATTCATATTCATTAAATGTTTTCGTCTGTATCTGATTTGAAATTCTCTCGCATAGATTATGCGTTGACCTTACTCTTTAGATGATAGTTGTGTCTCCATATATCCTTGAATTTGTGAAGGATTATGAGTTATTATTAGTCTTTTGAGAAGTTCACCTCTTATCAACGGCAATAAAACTGAAAAGTTGATAGTGCCAGTAGAATGAATTGATTGATTACGACATGACGACATTGTCTTAATTGATGGGAACTCGAGTAGAATTCCCCTAAATGATAAGATGTTGATTATCAAAAGTGATCTAAATAATTCTTGATGGATGACCATATCCTACATTTTGACTTGAAATTATACCGTGAATGGTTGTGAATTAGTCATAGATATTATAATCTAGAAGAACCTAATATGAATTTATTAAAAGATGTTTATCTTATATGAAACTTTAGGAGGTATTTGTTGGTGAATTACCTAGACTTTCGCCATTAAGACAAGTTGAAATTGGTATTAGTTATATTCTCGGTGCTGCACCTGTGGCTTGTGCATTGTACGTCAGCACCATCTAAATTAAAGGAATTACCGTACAACTGAGAGAGTTGTCGGAGAAAGATTTTATTATACCGAGCCTGTCATCATGAAGAGCTATGGTGTTATCATTCCTTATATTTATAGATTACTGTGACTGAGTAAATTGAAAATCAAAAACGATATCCATAACTCGAAATGGAAGATTTGTTCGATCATTTACAAGGTTCTAGCGTATGTTTTAAAGATTTGATCCACGGCATGGTTATTATCAACTTCGCATCTGCGAAGAAGATTATCTATTCCAATCATTACATCCCGAACTTGTGATGAACATTATGAGTTTCACGTGATGTCGTTTGGATTGACCGATGCACATGTAGCATTCATAAAATTGGTGAATCACGTGTGTAGGCTGTAATTTGATAATTCATGCGTGTGATCATTAAGGACCATTTGTTTGTTTACAAGTATAAGAAGGAGTTAATAAGTAATTATAGATTGCCCTGAATTGGCCGAACAATGAAAACCTGAACCTTGAATAATTGATATGTGATTAAAGATTTAAACCTTTACATTATTTGACTATGTTATTAATAGATAATGGAATATAAATTGACTCTTCAAAAAAAAAGTTTAGAAGTCATCTAAGACTTTGAGTTATACTAAAAAGAAAGTGCAGATATAATTTGACAAATGTTTTAACAAAGGATTTTTAGGGATTATTCCCTTATACACAAACATTTAACTAAACTTCTGTTTAGGGGTAAATGTTTGTGTATGCCTCAAGATAACTTAAGAGGAATTGAGGAAACCTTTTAAATCATGACTTGAAATTCGAAACGACACATTTTGCTTTTCAAACTAAGAAAATTTTGACCACGGTATAACCAAAGATTTTTCGAACATTTACGCATCTTATTAATTATTTTAATTATTTTCGATAAATCAACAAAAATCTTGTTAATTAAATTCAAATTTAATTTTGAACATTTTATATAATTGGATGGACTAAGAAATTTAAAATCTTTACGTTTACGTTTCATAAAAATTTAATAAATAATTATTCAATTAATTATAATGATTATCGACGCTTTAGACGATGGATTGAGTAAAACGGATAAAAATAATAGTGGAGACGAAACTAAAACATAGAAGATATGAAGAAAGAATTTTGAATAAATACGGTTGTGATATTTATTTCATCAGGAAGGTGAAAGTAATTACTGACGCATAATGTAGAAAGAATATCTAAGTGAATTGTGGACATGATAATTATATCATCATGAGAAGTGAATATAGATACCGACACATTATGTAGAAAATATATATAAAAAAAACCAATTAGGATGTGTTCCTTAATAATGAAGGTGCAAAATAAATTGCTGAACGATATAAAAATAAACAATGTTTGTAAAAAAGGGATAATATAGATAATAAAAAGGGGTTCGCGGCTAATGTGAACCATTAAAATTGAGAAGCCGATGGCGCTAAAATGTATAAAAGACCACTTGTGATTGTTTAAATATGGAGATTGTGAGATATAGTATGTCGGAATTTGTAAGTATAAGTATTATATGTATGTCATTTTTGACTAAAAGTATCTTTGTCTGAAGAAGTTGTACTGATGACAATTATGAAGGCAGACACCGCCTCGTACATTAGTAAACGTTTAGCTATTGCAAAGGTCATCATCTGAATTTGATTCGATTTGGGTCATCGTTGACAGACTGACCAAATCTGCTAATATCATTCCCGTTAATGATAAATGCAAAAAGAGTTATGTAAACATAGTGTGCCTGTATCAAACATCTTTATCAAGATCCTCGCTTCGCATCGAATTTCTAGAGATTTGCTCAGGAATCATTGAGAACGAACCTTGATGAGAATAGTATGTACCACCCCAAATCGAAGGGACGAGGTAAAGTAACGATACAAGGTAATATAAGTGCTGTTTTATGTTTGAATGATTGACCTTTGGTAATAGACCGTATAATCGTTTTCCTTTGGAGAGATTATCATTGATAATCATCGTGTTAGGATCGAGATCTAATCTTGTTAGGATCTAAATCTTAGAGCATCTGTAAGCAAGAGTTGAGATGGAGACACCCGACATACACCCATTGTGAGTTGGACATGTCTTTTAGGTTTAAGGTTTCCTCTGATGGCGAACCTAACCTTACAAAATACTTGACCCGCGAGACCTGAATTGATTGATGAAATTAGGATTTGATTATTGACAGCCGGTAGTGGGCAAGAGGTTATGTGAATATGAAATGTAGATCTTGAAGTGCCAAATGGGTAGCGAAATTATGCCACAATTTTTAACCTTGGAAAATGAATTCATGATCTGAGAAATCATGGGATATAAGTCCCCGTTGTATGGGACCATTGAGACGATGTAAAAGTTGGGATTGAAAGGCATATAAGCTGGATCTACCCTAGGACTTCAAGGACTGCGTGAATTATGTTTCGTAAATCGAACTTGATGGAATATCTATCAAGTGAAAATCTGAATTCTTCTTAGTAAAGCTTAGATCGGCAAAAAGTTGCATTCATCAGAAACCCGTGAACATCATGGATAGAGAAAGTAAGTCAACATTAAGCCTGATCTTATTCCCGTAGTTATGTTTGATAGAACTCGCGTATTGTAATGAATTGTACTTGTGAGAAAAGACCTAATGTGGAGGAAATACCCACATGGCTTTAACTCTATAAGAAGCGAGTAGTAAGGTAAGATGATCTTTGAGGACAAAGATCCTGTTTAGGGGTAAATGCTGTGACAATCCGTCAATTTATGGTTGATATTTTATTCTCAATATTTATTTGAAAACATTATTTTAATGTTACAATATGAACTCACTTATTTTTGGGAAGTAATTTGGATTTACGTCTTGAAGTAGCGTCGACTACATCTAAACCGGAGGATTCAACGTTACGTGCTTACGTTTACATACTCTGTCTGTGGTGACAGTCCGACATTTCAGAAAATAAATTTGTCCATGAATATTATTTTGGAGTTTTAAATTTGAGTTGGTTCATAAACTCACAAATTTACGAGAAGAGATTAGGACTTACGATTTTAATTTAACGTCCTTCACGACTAAACCAGAAACCCTAGGATTACGTATTTACGTTTTCGAACTCCGTTTTTGATGAGACAATTTCTATTAGATTCGTTTTGTGCCGTTGATTCATAATTTATAAAAACGTTTTTCGTAAAACGACCCGAGGGCACGCAAATCGAGGAAACTAGAATCGAGTAGTACCCGTAAATAAATGGGGATGAGACAAGTGGGACACTTTTCCCACCCCCACTCAAACCGGCCATAACATGCTACTAACACATGAGGTGTCAAAACCTCATAAAACAAGTATTACACTTGTTATATTTAGCTTAACTAGTAAGCTAACAAACTAGCAAAACCACCACCTCAAACCTTCCATTCATTTCTTACATGCAAACCACACAACTCTCCTCCCTCTCTCTCTCTAGAAATTCGTCCATATCCTCACCAAGAACACCCTCATTTGATCAAAATCAACCACAAAATCTCATGTTATTCATACACATGTTGATGCCCTTTTGAAGCCCTATTGATTGGTGCAAGTTATAACATCCAAGGAGGAGTTTCCATGAAGTATTAGGGCTGATTTTCCACAAGGATTTCATGAATAATAGTGGTCTTGAAGATGGTCTTGGCTATGCACAAGTTTCTTCATCAAAATCCATGTTTTGATCACAACCTACATCATCATGGTGGTATAAAGATTGTCCTCCTCATCCTCTTGTTATTTTTGGTTATGTAATCATGTATTTTATTTCCTATTGTATATGTTTATGATGATTATATGATGATAAAAATATTGTGTGGGGATTTGGTGTTGATAAACATGCTTAAAAAGATGAAAGATTATAAGAAACAAGGCTAAAATCTTGTTTAAATTTGATGGCTGTATAAAACAGTAAAGAAACATGTCATTAACTAATAAAATGATGAAGTAGAATTGATATACAGTAAGCTATGAGTCTTGTACACATGTGAGAGTTGGCCATGCAATGGAATCATTGTAATGAGTGAGATATGATCAAAACAAGTTTAGGGTACAAATCTGAGTTCACTGTTTTGGACGATTTTTAGAAAATACTTAGAGGATGATTCAACAGTAGCTATAGGAGAGTTAAATGTAGCAAATATCATTTAGTTTATGCGATAAAAATTTGAGCTTCTATCTCCATATAGAACTCTAGATATGGCAGTTTTGGTGAAAGTGAAGATAAAAATCAGATTTTGGAAATTAAAGAATAATACTATTATATAAGCACTCAAAATTTAATAGTATAAAATATAAATTAAAAACCCACTAACTTATGAATTTTATTTATATAAGTATGTAAAAGTTTAAATAAGTGGACATTTTATAAAAATGGTAACTTGTTAAGTTTTATAAGTTATAAAACTATAAACACGATTTTTACGACTTTTTCGGCTAATACCGTAAAATTAACGTTTTTGTTAAATAAAACTTAGACGGTTGGACCCGTCTAATGTAAACTTTATAAAACTTATATATTGATATATAAACATGTATAACAAGTAAAAACCTATAAAACCCGAACTATAGGGCATACGGACATTAACGAGCTAAGTAAACATATTGGACTAATACTTGGACTAATACTTGGACTAATAATTGGACTAAATAAGATAAACACTCATAAAAAGAACTTATTGGGCTTAACCCATTTAGGCCCAACTTGTAAAATGTAGATACTGATAATGTAAGTATAACAAGGATTAATACAAGTTAAGAACTTATAATAGGCTTATTGGACCTAAAACACGTAAATAGGTAAAACGAGAAAACTAGTATAAAAGTTATCGACACATAACACAAAAATGAGTAAATGAGGATATGTAAACCCACTTGATCATCATATATATATATAATCATCATATGTATACATAATTGATATTTTTATAAAGTCATTTGACAAACGTCTAAGACCGATTATTGATTGTCTGGGTTTCCGTGATTGAAGCACGTACCGTACGTCCGAATTGCCGATCACCCGCCTTCCCACATCAACGTGAGTTCATAGCCTCTCACTCTTTTAAATGTTTTTATAAAATGATTTGTAAACCCGCGAGGGAGATAAAATGTTAGTTTTTATAAAATAGGACACCATTTGTCCTGATTGTTTGTTTATTGATTTGGACCCGAATGATTGTATGACCCGATTGTATGACCCGATAAATGATTAAAGGACCCGATAGATGAAATTAAATGGATTATTAAAGTTAGGTTATGTCACTAAAAGTCCCATTAGCATGAATTGTGAACTACCGGGATTTGGTAGACGCTTGTGCATATAATAGTACTATTTGGGGACGATCACCCCAGTTCGCGCCTTAACGGTTGATCCCCGTCGTGCCACATTGATTGGTAAGCGAATTTATGTATGAGAAGATTTCCATAGCGTGACCTTTGTGACGACACGCTACTTTAGATGGGCAAATTGAGTATCGGGTTAGCTACCCGTTGTTGGTTTAGTAAGGTAACAATGTCATGCGGCTTATAATAATCCAAAATTAACGAAATACTACCAGACGCTCCGAATTACGAGGTATTGCCTGACTAGCAATACAGGGTCATACTATTGATATTATGTTTGTGTTTTGGTTTTCATAACCATATTCATATAACGGATTTTATTTTCATATAACTTCATAAGACGTATTGTACGATGTTTTTACGACATTGGCTCGTATAATGATTTTTTAAGGCAAACGCCTATATTATGATTTTGATGAAGATTTGTATCAAATGACTCTGGCTATTTTTTGGCCTATTAAAATGATTTGTACAAAATGATTTTCAGTAATAATTTTATACTGATATTATATTGATGGATTTTATTAAACTCTATGAATTCACTTGGCGTTATCGCTGACCTTTTCTTTTAACATGTTTTATCTCAGGTACTTGAAGGTAATTCTCGGGAAGACGACAAGAATTCATGGCCCGCACCTAAACAATATTTTCCATTCAAATGCTTTGTAAAACCTGTATTAAAAATAATGACTTGGGACCTATGTAACTTTGATATTTATGAATGGAAATGCTTTAATATTAAACGACGCGATTTTTTTAAGCGTTGTCTATGATGTGAGTAATGTGCTATCCCGTAACACCAACTAGTCTTCCGCTGTATTGAGTTGTATAAATTTGGGGGTGTTAGAGTTTGGTACCAGAGCTCTCGTTATAGAGAACGAAAGATTTTTAAAACCAAGGTTTTGAATAAAACATTTCTAAATCTTTTAACTATAAACATTTTTCTAAAAATGTCTAAAAATCTTTTGACTATAACGGCGCCGAAGAATTCCCGAGTTACCGACAAGGCCAGACTGAGAAGTGTTATTTTAATATATATATATATATAACTTGGATTATATATATATGATGTAATTTGACTACATGATTGTTTGATGATTATTTTGATATTTATACGAGGTATTTATACGACGTAGATTGTCACAAAGAACCTTAAATACCCTAGTAAATTAATCGAAGCTATTCTCGTAGGAATTCTAGCTATCCTAGATCTAAACCAAGTTGTGGATATTTATGATCCCAACCAAATGGTTGATATTCGTAGAAATATAGATATTAGTTGATTGTGATCTTGAAAAAGAATTGGTGAGATTAAATCTGATATCGATGTCATGACGATCTTTCCTTATAAAGTGGAGTTTGACAAAACGTTACCACCTAGAAAGATGTCATCTGATTCGTTGTCATCCAATTCTTAAATTTGAAATCGAAAGGGTGAATGCTGCACTTGTGGCTGTCATTGGAACCATTACCCAAAAGCCTCATGCCACTAATACCTTTCCGAGAAGTCTAGTTGAATGATCGAGTCATTTCATACTAGTGACTCATTTGATAACTATTGTTGTAAGAGCTATAGGATTAGAAATTAAGTGTTGATCATATCGAGCTTTTATTGCCCTATTAAGGTTTATGAATAAGATTGAAAGTATTGGATAATAAGGTAGGATATCGAATTGAGTATAAAATTTGTTAAAACTTGAATGAAGTAAAATTTAACCTGTGTGAAATAAGAAATTGTTAAGAGGAAGTCGTTAAGTCATGTGATTGAATTATTAGATTTTAAATGATTGTTAGATCGTGTTAAGTGTTGTTCCTAGGCCATTGTCCACTAATGAGGATGCCCAGAGTTCAATAAATAAATTGAAGAAATCTTCTTCTGAATTTGGACCGATGGATCTTCCGGGACATGTGGAACACCTAATGACTCTTGTAGATTAGTATTCATTGTGGTATCTTTTAAAAATCCCTAACTTAACTGAGATATCAGTTGGTAGGATGAGTTCTGAGAATTATATGACATAGTGACACGTAATGTGTTACGGTATAATTTTGACTTGTTTGTGATTAATGAAAAGACTACCATTGATTGCTAAATTCTACATGTATCGATGTTATCTATCCTTTATTGCTTCATCCTAATGTTCCCATTAGAGATGCAACCATTGAACAAGTACTCATCTCGATTTGAGTTACGTTGTGGATTATTCTTTCTGAGTGCCATCGAGATCATGAACCTCATGATTATTTGGCTAAAGCTCATTTCCTATCATATTGTAGTTAGTTCTTGGTGAACAACTCTTCCGCACTCTTTTGCAGATCACTCATTGTTTTTATAAGATAAAACCGCATCTAATGAGAAAAATTGAATTTTCATCACTATAAGGATTATTCAAAATAAGATTTATAAGTGATTGTTATCGAAATGAGGTTGTTTATAAAGTACCTTGGAAAACTTAATTGTTTTCATAACAAAGAAAATCTTTATAAAATTATTCTTGATTCTTATTTAAGAATTAAGCATGAAAATGTTTTCATTATAAACATGATGATAAAATTTTGACGAACTGAGTATTGCATCGTTAATCTTGAAATTGTATATAGTTGCGCGCCTAAATTGAATTTGGAATGGACCATGCAAGACTGATTAGTAGTCACCATAAAACTAATGAATAAACACTACATTTTCTTTGAAGATTGTGAGAGATTAAATTTTATGAGATCTGCAAGAAGTGAAAAATAAGGACATAATGTTAGGGACACCTACATATGTGCCTGTAGCATCTATTCTTCTGAGTCGAATTTACTCATCTGTGGAAATTGTCTTATTTGACAATTGACAATTCTTTCTTGTCCAATTCTCCCGTAGTGAGATTCTTAGGAAAAGTACTTGATTACCGAGTGTTGATACCCGACTGGATGTATCGACGTTCCTATCATTTCTTTTGATTTGATTTCATTTGAATGACCTGGGTAACGATCCGAGGAGCTTTCGAATGCGTACTCGAATTATGAAAACATGGGATATATTCATATTCATTAAATGTTTTCGTCTGTATCTGATTTGAAATTCTCTCGCATAGATTATGCGTTGACCTTACTCTTTAGATGATAGTTGTGTCTCCATATATCCTTGAATTTGTGAAGGATTATGAGTTATTATTAGTCTTTTGAGAAGTTCACCTCTTATCAACGGCAATAAAACTGAAAAGTTGATAGTGCCAGTAGAATGAATTGATTGATTACGACATGACGACATTGTCTTAATTGATGGGAACTCGAGTAGAATTCCCCTAAATGATAAGATGTTGATTATCAAAAGTGATCTAAATAATTCTTGATGGATGACCATATCCTACATTTTGACTTGAAATTATACCGTGAATGGTTGTGAATTAGTCATAGATATTATAATCTAGAAGAACCTAATATGAATTTATTAAAAGATGTTTATCTTATATGAAACTTTAGGAGGTATTTGTTGGTGAATTACCTAGACTTTCGCCATTAAGACAAGTTGAAATTGGTATTAGTTATATTCTCGGTGCTGCACCTGTGGCTTGTGCATTGTACGTCAGCACCATCTAAATTAAAGGAATTACCGTACAACTGAGAGAGTTGTCGGAGAAAGATTTTATTATACCAAGCCTGTCATCATGAAGAGCTATGGTGTTATCATTCCTTATATTTATAGATTACTGTGACTGAGTAAATTGAAAATCAAAAACGATATCCATAACTCGAAATGGAAGATTTGTTCGATCATTTACAAGGTTCTAGCGTATGTTTTAAAGATTTGATCCACGGCATGGTTATTATCAACTTCGCATCTGCGAAGAAGATTATCTATTCCAATCATTACATCCCGAACTTGTGATGAACATTATGAGTTTCACGTGATGTCGTTTGGATTGACCGATGCACATGTAGCATTCATAAAATTGGTGAATCACGTGTGTAGGCTGTAATTTGATAATTCATGCGTGTGATCATTAAGGACCATTTGTTTGTTTACAAGTATAAGAAGGAGTTAATAAGTAATTATAGATTGCCCTGAATTGGCCGAACAATGAAAACCTGAACCTTGAATAATTGATATGTGATTAAAGATTTAAACCTTTACATTATTTGACTATGTTATTAATAGATAATGGAATATAAATTGACTCTTCAAAAAACAAGTTTAGAAGTCATCTAAGACTTTGAGTTATACTAAAAAGAAAGTGCAGATATAATTTGACAAATGTTTTAACAAAGGATTTTTAGGGATTATTCCCTTATACACAAACATTTAACTAAACTTCTGTTTAGGGGTAAATGTTTGTGTATGCCTCAAGATAACTTAAGAGGAATTGAGGAAACCTTTTAAATCATGACTTGAAATTCGAAACGACACATTTTGCTTTTCAAACTAAGAAAATTTTGACCACGGTATAACCAAAGATTTTTCGAACATTTACGCATCTTATTAATTATTTTAATTATTTTCGATAAATCAACAAAAATCTTGTTAATTAAATTCAAATTTAATTTTGAACATTTTATATAATTGGATGGACTAAGAAATTTAAAATCTTTACGTTTACGTTTCATAAAAATTTAATAAATAATTATTCAATTAATTATAATGATTATCGACGCTTTAGACGATGGATTGAGTAAAACGGATAAAAATAATAGTGGAGACGAAACTAAAACATAGAAGATATGAAGAAAGAATTTTGAATAAATACGGTTGTGATATTTATTTCATCAGGAAGGTGAAAGTAATTACTGACGCATAATGTAGAAAGAATATCTAAGTGAATTGTGGACATGATAATTATATCATCATGAGAAGTGAATATAGATACCGACACATTATGTAGAAAATATATATAAAAAAAACCAATTAGGATGTGTTCCTTAATAATGAAGGTGCAAAATAAATTGCTGAACGATATAAAAATAAACAATGTTTGTAAAAAAGGGATAATATAGATAATAAAAAGGGGTTCGCGGCTAATGTGAACCATTAAAATTGAGAAGCCGATGGCGCTAAAATGTATAAAAGACCACTTGTGATTGTTTAAATATGGAGATTGTGAGATATAGTATGTCGGAATTTGTAAGTATAAGTATTATATGTATGTCATTTTTGACTAAAAGTATCTTTGTCTGAAGAAGTTGTACTGATGACAATTATGAAGGCAGACACCGCCTCGTACATTAGTAAACGTTTAGCTATTGCAAAGGTCATCATCTGAATTTGATTCGATTTGGGTCATCGTTGACAGACTGACCAAATCTGCTAATATCATTCCCGTTAATGATAAATGCAAAAAGAGTTATGTAAACATAGTGTGCCTGTATCAAACATCTTTATCAAGATCCTCGCTTCGCATCGAATTTCTAGAGATTTGCTCAGGAATCATTGAGAACGAACCTTGATGAGAATAGTATGTACCACCCCAAATCGAAGGGACGAGGTAAAGTAACGATACAAGGTAATATAAGTGCTGTTTTATGTTTGAATGATTGACCTTTGGTAATAGACCGTATAATCGTTTTCCTTTGGAGAGATTATCATTGATAATCATCGTGTTAGGATCGAGATCTAATCTTGTTAGGATCTAAATCTTAGAGCATCTGTAAGCAAGAGTTGAGATGGAGACACCCGACATACACCCATTGTGAGTTGGACATGTCTTTTAGGTTTAAGGTTTCCTCTGATGGCGAACCTAACCTTACAAAATACTTGACCCGCGAGACCTGAATTGATTGATGAAATTAGGATTTGATTATTGACAGCCGGTAGTGGGCAAGAGGTTATGTGAATATGAAATGTAGATCTTGAAGTGCCAAATGGGTAGCGAAATTATGCCACAATTTTTAACCTTGGAAAATGAATTCATGATCTGAGAAATCATGGGATATAAGTCCCCGTTGTATGGGACCATTGAGACGATGTAAAAGTTGGGATTGAAAGGCATATAAGCTGGATCTACCCTAGGACTTCAAGGACTGCGTTAATTATGTTTCGTAAATCGAACTTGATGGAATATCTATCAAGTGAAAATCTGAATTCTTCTTAGTAAAGCTTAGATCGGCAAAAAGTTGCATTCATCAGAAACCCGTGAACATCATGGATAGAGAAAGTAAGTCAACATTAAGCCTGATCTTATTCCCGTAGTTATGTTTGATAGAACTCGCGTATTGTAATGAATTGTACT
Organism: Glebionis coronaria; assembly: GCA_025667525.1. NCBI lineage: Eukaryota > Viridiplantae > Streptophyta > Magnoliopsida > Asterales > Asteraceae > Glebionis > Glebionis coronaria. Next base: position 97,543 of record JANFOE010001006.1, read on the forward strand.
TGTGAGAAAAGACCGAATGTGGAGGAAATACCCACATGGCTTTAACTCTATAAGAAGCGAGTAGTAAGGTAAGATGATCTTTGAGGACAAAGATCCTGTTTAGGGGTAAATGCTGTGACAATCCGTCAATTTATGGTTGATATTTTATTCTCAATATTTATTTGAAAACATTATTTTAATGTTACAATATGAACTCACTTATTTTTGGGAAGTAATTTGGATTTACGTCTTGAAGTAGCGTCGACTACATCTAAACCGGAGGATTCAACGTTACGTGCTTACGTTTACATACTCTGTCTGTGGTGACAGTCCGACATTTCAGAAAATAAATTTGTCCATGAATATTATTTTGGAGTTTTAAATTTGAGTTGGTTCATAAACTCACAAATTTACGAGAAGAGATTAGGACTTACGATTTTAATTTAACGTCCTTCACGACTAAACCAGAAACCCTAGGATTACGTATTTACGTTTTCGAACTCCGTTTTTGATGAGACAATTTCTATTAGATTCGTTTTGTGCCGTTGATTCATAATTTATAAAAACGTTTTTCGTAAAACGACCCGAGGGCACGCAAATCGAGGAAACTAGAATCGAGTAGTACCCGTAAATAAATGGGGATGAGACAAGTGGGACACTTGTCCCACCCCCACTCAAACCGGCCATAACATGCTACTAACACATGAGGTGTCAAAACCTCATAAAACAAGTATTACACTTGTTATATTTAGCTTAACTAGTAAGCTAACAAACTAGCAAAACCACCACCTCAAACCTTCCATTCATTTCTTACATGCAAACCACACAACTCTCCTCCCTCTCTCTCTAGAAATTCGTCCATATCCTCACCAAGAACACCCTCATTTGATCAAAATCAACCACAAAATCTCATGTTATTCATACACATGTTGATGCCCTTTTGAAGCCCTATTGATTGGTGCAAGTTATAACATCCAAGGAGGAGTTTCCATGAAGTATTAGGGCTGATTTTCCACAAGGATTTCATGAATAATAGTGGTCTTGAAGATGGTCTTGGCTATGCACAAGTTTCTTCATCAAAATCCATGTTTTGATCACAACCTACATCATCATGGTGGTATAAAGATTGTCCTCCTCATCCTCTTGTTATTTTTGGTTATGTAATCATGTATTTTATTTCCTATTGTATATGTTTATGATGATTATATGATGATAAAAATATTGTGTGGGGATTTGGTGTTGATAAACATGCTTAAAAAGATGAAAGATTATAAGAAACAAGGCTAAAATCTTGTTTAAATTTGATGGCTGTATAAAACAGTAAAGAAACATGTCATTAACTAATAAAATGATGAAGTAGAATTGATATACAGTAAGCTATGAGTCTTGTACACATGTGAGAGTTGGCCATGCAATGGAATCATTGTAATGAGTGAGATATGATCAAAACAAGTTTAGGGTACAAATCTGAGTTCACTGTTTTGGACGATTTTTAGAAAATACTTAGAGGATGATTCAACAGTAGCTATAGGAGAGTTAAATGTAGCAAATATCATTTAGTTTATGCGATAAAAATTTGAGCTTCTATCTCCATATAGAACTCTAGATATGGCAGTTTTGGTGAAAGTGAAGATAAAAATCAGATTTTGGAAATTAAAGAATAATACTATTATATAAGCACTCAAAATTTAATAGTATAAAATATAAATTAAAAACCCACTAACTTATGAATTTTATTTATATAAGTATGTAAAAGTTTAAATAAGTGGACATTTTATAAAAATGGTAACTTGTTAAGTTTTATAAGTTATAAAACTATAAACACGATTTTTACGACTTTTTCGGCTAATACCGTAAAATTAACGTTTTTGTTAAATAAAACTTAGACGGTTGGACCCGTCTAATGTAAACTTTATAAAACTTATATATTGATATATAAACATGTATAACAAGTAAAAACCTATAAAACCCGAACTATAGGGCATACGGACATTAACGAGCTAAGTAAACATATTGGACTAATACTTGGACTAATACTTGGACTAATAATTGGACTAAATAAGATAAACACTCATAAAAAGAACTTATTGGGCTTAACCCATTTAGGCCCAACTTGTAAAATGTAGATACTGATAATGTAAGTATAACAAGGATTAATACAAGTTAAGAACTTATAATAGGCTTATTGGACCTAAAACACGTAAATAGGTAAAACGAGAAAACTAGTATAAAAGTTATCGACACATAACACAAAAATGAGTAAATGAGGATATGTAAACCCACTTGATCATCATATATATATATAATCATCATATGTATACATAATTGATATTTTTATAAAGTCATTTGACAAACGTCTAAGACCGATTATTGATTGTCTGGGTTTCCGTGATTGAAGCACGTACCGTACGTCCGAATTGCCGATCACCCGCCTTCCCACATCAACGTGAGTTCATAGCCTCTCACTCTTTTAAATGTTTTTATAAAATGATTTGTAAACCCGCGAGGGAGATAAAATGTTAGTTTTTATAAAATAGGACACCATTTGTCCTGATTGTTTGTTTATTGATTTGGACCCGAATGATTGTATGACCCGATTGTATGACCCGATAAATGATTAAAGGACCCGATAGATGAAATTAAATGGATTATTAAAGTTAGGTTATGTCACTAAAAGTCCCATTAGCATGAATTGTGAACTACCGGGATTTGGTAGACGCTTGTGCATATAATAGTACTATTTGGGGACGATCACCCCAGTTCGCGCCTTAACGGTTGATCCCCGTCGTGCCACATTGATTGGTAAGCGAATTTATGTATGAGAAGATTTCCATAGCGTGACCTTTGTGACGACACGCTACTTTAGATGGGCAAATTGAGTATCGGGTTAGCTACCCGTTGTTGGTTTAGTAAGGTAACAATGTCATGCGGCTTATAATAATCCAAAATTAACGAAATACTACCAGACGCTCCGAATTACGAGGTATTGCCTGACTAGCAATACAGGGTCATACTATTGATATTATGTTTGTGTTTTGGTTTTCATAACCATATTCATATAACGGATTTTATTTTCATATAACTTCATAAGACGTATTGTACGATGTTTTTACGACATTGGCTCGTATAATGATTTTTTAAGGCAAACGCCTATATTATGATTTTGATGAAGATTTGTATCAAATGACTCTGGCTATTTTTTGGCCTATTAAAATGATTTGTACAAAATGATTTTCAGTAATAATTTTATACTGATATTATATTGATGGATTTTATTAAACTCTATGAATTCACTTGGCGTTATCGCTGACCTTTTCTTTTAACATGTTTTATCTCAGGTACTTGAAGGTAATTCTCGGGAAGACGACAAGAATTCATGGCCCGCACCTAAACAATATTTTCCATTCAAATGCTTTGTAAAACCTGTATTAAAAATAATGACTTGGGACCTATGTAACTTTGATATTTATGAATGGAAATTCTTTAATATTAAACGACGCGATTTTTTTAAGCGTTTTATATGATGTGAGTAATGTGCTATCCCGTAACACCAACTAGTCTTCCGCTGTATTGAGTTGTATAAATTTGGGGGTGTTACATCTATGACTTCATAATGAACAATCAAACCTGTCGCCAAGGTTTCCATTACCAATGCTAATACCTTCACTCTAGTTTTTGTCTCAAATATAACTTCGCTGTTTAAATTCAAATCATTTTAAATAATTAATCATATTATCCAATAAAAAGATTTCACATTTAAAAAACAAATACATGTATTTTACCTTGGTTTCAAAATCATTGCAAATAATGTAAGTCTGATAAGAATTTCATCACTTTCAAGATTGTCTTTAGGATTTATTGGTATAAGCTCATAATTTGATTTGTAAAACTTTCCCTTATAATCAGAATCAGAATCTTCTGTTACACCTCTATCTCCACCAAAGTCTTTCTCTTCGTCCTCTGGATCTGAATCTTCTATATTTATGATTTCTGGTATATCATTTTGTTTCTCTGTATTCTATTTAAAATTAAGAAAATATGTTAAAAATCATTCAAGAATTCAACGAAAATGAATTATATAATAAAAAGAATGTTATTATATAATAATTACCTCATCTTGCATCAAAATATTTAATAGATAAGGGTGACAAACATTATACACAACAATAACTAGCCTATTAGATTCTTCATCTTCTTTTTGCGATGATTGAGCACTCGGTTCTTTTGTGTCCTTCTTCTCCAAATTTTTATATGCATGATCATCGTTTTCTTTATTTTTCCCCCTTCCTCTTTGCCTTCAATAATTTTATATTGTGTCAATTTTTAAGAATTCTTAACCATGTAACTATTAATTTGAAATAAATATTGTCAAATAAAAATATTTTTAAAATATTACCGACCTTTATCTTCCGCTTTGTTTTCAATCTTCTCATTGTCTTCAGATTCTTCTTCCATATTATCTGAGTCCTTATTAACGTCACCTTTCTCTTGAACTTTATCCGTCTCAACAACATTCTTCTTAATCTTACCATCATCATACTTACCGTCATTTTTTCACATCATTTTCCATTGAATCAGATTCCTTATCTCTTTGTTCTTGTTTTCCTTCATTCCCTATTTGATTCTTATTTCCAAAAATTGCTAAAAGTTTTTTGATAGTTTTTAAGCTCCTCATTATCTGGAAATTTCGAAATTCCTTCATTTAAAGTTTAATGTACATTCCTTATCTCTTGGGTCATGTTGAAATAGCTTTTTTCAATCATTTGAACGTAGACCTGAGAATTATTATTTACTCAATAAGTTCCTTAATACTGTATAGATACTTTTTACATATAAAGCAAATGTTAAGATAAATAACTTTTTCACTTTTGAGTAATCTCTGAAGTATAACGATCTTTTAGATTTTCACATGTGAAAACAAATAGATAAATATATATCATTAGTACCCAAAATCTTACCTCTGCTTGTATCTCATATTTGTAAGGATCTTCAAGGATTTCTAGCTTTCCAAACCCTCCGTACATTTCAGGTTCACTTTTATCTCTGTAATTCAACATTGGTTGTTTCCATACCTTAATTGCTAGTCTTTCAGCTAAGACTTTACGTTCATCAAATTTTGTCCAAGTGAGGTATAGAAGCTTCAAAACAAGATTATATTAATTCAATATTAGTATTCAATTAAATTGAAGAAACAAAGGTATATAAATTTCAAAAATAGTAACACTTACAATCATTAAAGTGATTGGACCTGCGTAGTAACTATTAGGATTTGTTTTCCATTTTTCTGTGCTTCTAATCAAACATTCAATAATGAAACTGCACCAGTCAACTTTTTCCACTTAGACGTCAACATTTATTTGTTTTAAAATCTTCATTATACAAACTCCACTGCTTTCACACATTCCCATACAATTTTTAAAAAGCATTAAGAAATTCATTTTGAAAAGCTTGCCAGTATCTTTTATGGACAGTATAACATCCTTGACTTCATTCGGTCGTATATCACTCTTACTAAACTGAGATTTCCATTCTTTAATGAAATCGTCATCTGATTGTTTTGCTGGTAATGAATCTATTGAAATCCCCCCGAGTGGAATTCCCAGTGTGTCTTGGAATGCTTTCGGAGTGATGTTAACCCCACCATTCTCCAAGTTAAGAGTTTTTCTTTCGGTATCTAGGTTTTGTATGACGTACAAACCTAGTCTACCAGGTAGCTGGGATACTGACATGTTAATCATACTTTCAAATCCCATTTTTTCCAAACATTCCTTCCTCTCTGGGATAAGATCACTCATTGCAGTGTGAAAAGATTTTATTGTTCCTCTTAGCTTTCTTTAAAATTTTTCTCATCTTCACATATTGAATTATCTTCTTCATCAACTTTTATTTTATTTTTTCTTGTATCATCACTTTTTTTTATCAACAGATAAACAACCTTTTTCCTTGTCATGATTATACTCTTCATCAACATTTCGTTTTTTCCTTTTTGAACTACATGTTTCTTGTTCGTTGTATTCATTTCTTTTTCCTGCATTTTTTTGAATTAACCATGTCAAATATTATGTTTCAACAAACATTTTAATACAATAACTTAGTTATAAAACATTGCATAGTTTTCACATGTGAAAATATTAATTTCAAATAAAAAAACATCTTTATTACTTGAGCAAACAATCATTTAATAAGTCAATTAATCATTAATTATTTATCTAAGTATGATTATGACATTTATCTTTAAATGTAATCATTTTTTACATTCCAACAACCTAATAACTAAAATCATTATAATTCAACTACAGTATACTACATCTGTTTAAACATATATTAAAAAAATGCACATACAATCATTTAAAGATATAATATGCTGTATAATTTCTAAACTAACAAAAAGAAAAAATTAATTTAAATCGATAATATTAGAGCCAAATTAATTATAAATTAAAAGAGATTTAAAAATATTAAGTATAATAAATTAAACAACAAAATTTTAAATGAATATTACTTCCACTCTGTCTTAATTTGTGATTATCTTCTTCTTCCATCTGAAATCTTCAATTAGAAATCTTCAAATTTTGGTATTAGAAATCTTCAATTAATATTATAAGATGAAATGGCGATGATTACATGAAATGATTTTAAGTGAAAGAAATTTTCAGTTTTTAGATCTTTTGTTTTGACTTTTTGCTTATACTATTGACCGCTTCAAGTATTTTTAAGAAAGTGATGTTAGGTGAGTAAATGTTTGGTTGTACAAAATTTTTTTATTTATCACTTAAATTTTTTTTATCATTTTTATTAAAAAAAATATTTAAAATAACATAAAAATCAATTTATTTCACATGTGAAATTCCCAGTCTATTTATTTCACATGTGAAAGTGTCAATTACATTATTAAAATTAAGGTTGTAAATGAGCTGAGATTGGCTCGAGATCAAGCTCAACTCGTTTGAGCCGAGCTTTTATCGAGCTCAATGCCAAGCTCAAGCCCAATAATAAGGCTCAAAACATAAGTCAATAAAATATAAAATAATTTATTGATAGTCGTTATCATAGTTTACTAAAATCATAGAATATTAAATAATTTATTAAAAACATAAAATATTAAATAATTACACTTTCATATGTGAAAGTGTCAATTACAAAATACTCTTTAACGGTTAAAGTTCGACAAGCTATCGAATTCACCCCTAATTAAAATCACATCATTTAAATGTCAATCACATTATTTCAATTATATAAATTTCACATAATTTCACATGTGAAAGTGCCATTCATTTATCCCCTAGATTAACCATAACGAGCACAATCTGAATTTTACAGTTCATGTTAAAATCTACATAGAAAACAAGTATTCAGACATAAAATAAGATTTTATTACATAATTGGTCATTATGGTGAGAACTTGATGTAACCTTGAAGCTAGCTTGTAGTTTCATACATAAAATCTATGTTTCCTTCATCTGAGCACATGCCTTCATAGTTTTTTTTGTCCTTCCAGTTATCACATTTTTTGATGACTCTACAGCAGGTGAAGTATCTGGTGCAATTGCAGAACTTGATTTCAAAGGAAGTGTAGTTGATGTTGCCTGTTTAGAACTCGAATTTTGCATCTTTTTTGCAACTTGAATGGTCAGAATTAGATGCATCTTCTCGATCTTTCCTCACAGTTCTCCTTAACCTTTTAATTTGAACAGGCTCCTTAAGAATATCTTTATTTTTATTTTTTCCATCATCATTTTCTACATCATCATTTGGTTTTCTAAACTGTTAGATACTCAACATGTTTTAATTGTATTGATTTTTAATTTCAATCAAATATATATAAAATAATTTTTAACATTTTGTCTTACCTTTTTCTGTTGAATTTGCAGTTGTATTATCTTTTGCATTTGCAGAACTTGATGCATCCTTTGACGTTTTTGCAGAATTCTGAATCTGATTAGATTCATTATAATCATCATTTGCATCATTATCTGCATGATCATAATCATCATTCCCATTCTTCTCTTTACCATCTTTTTCCATGTGTGAAACAAATTCAACTTGACTCATTTGTAAATTCCTTGCACTCCTTCTAAGATTTTTACTAGCAACATGTTGCTTATTAGCCTCATTAGTTATTCCTTCTTCATTATCTGCAACATTATTTTTATTTTTAGATTATGATGTTTAAAACATTATATAAGAAGCAGTCACAGCTTGAGATGTTTTAAAAGTATCAACAGGTGTGTAACCTTCATTCACTGCATTAGAAGCATTCACCGCATTACTATCGTTCATAGAAACATCATTCTTCTTAGCATTACACCTTCACTTATACACAACTTTGTCTGTTTCTATATTTTTGTCTCGTCCTCGCTTTTTGGCATTCCCATCCGTACAATCCTTTTTATTTTGAATTTCTGAATCAATCTCTTAAATCATATAAAATTTATTATTTTAAAAATAATATGTAATTAAAATAGTGTTATTTTAGCTCATGATTTCTAACCTGTGCGTTTTGGAAAATCAAGGCAAACGTTATCAGCATCATTTCCTTCATAATTTGTTAGATCAAAATTAATGGAATGTTCTGCATCACCAGCTTTTTTTTTTATAAAACATACCATTAAAAATTTCTTCAAATTCCTTTAGCTTGGTATCATCAGGAAACATTGAGATTGAATCAATGATGAATTTCTTTAACTTGTTCTTTTCATCATCTAGAATGAATAGCCTTGCTCCTATGTGGTCTTTCATATACTGCAGCTATTTATATAAAAAAAGTAGAATTATAATTCGTAAATATTAAATGATTAAGCAATTTTAAAACCAGAGACTAACATCTTTATGATATTGTTGTTCTTTGAATGATTCATCGTCAAAAGGAAGCAATTCAAGATTTCCAAATCCACCATTTTCCAACTCAAACTCTTCTCTATCTTTCATAACATCAGATGTCCAGGTTGATACTGCAGGTCTTGACCTCAGCACATATACTTCATCACATTTTGTGCAATGTAAGTATATAAGCTGCCAAAGAAACATATCATAATTATAATTAATCATATAATTCATCATTTTTCTGCGATAACTAAATTGATTTATATAAACTTAATCATGCCATGAGTAGCGTAACAGATCCACAATAATTATGTTTTGGCTTCTTTCTTTCTTTCAGACATTTCCATACAAAAGTGCTCCAATCCAGATTCTTTATGTCAGTATCTTCACTTATGAACTCTAGTATATCTAAATTCGACCCTCCATCTTCTTTAGAGGCACACATAACGTTGAAAAATACAACTAGGAAATTCAGCTTAAAAATAATTCCAGATTCATCAGATTTTTTTATCATTTCATCTACTCTTTTTGATGTGATATTTGTTTTGAATTGATCTCCCCATGTTTTCTTGAGTTCATCATTCTGTACCGTATCAATGACATTTTCAACCTAATTTCCATTGTAGATTGGTTGAAATTATGTATAATGTACTAACATAATGTTGAAGGAATGAAATGGATATTCATACCGATGAGATACCCAAATCCCATACTAACTAAAGCATTTTTTTGAGAGTTACTTAAAAACCTTAGAAAATCATATAGAGGGTGTGGAGACGGTCCGTACAGACTTCTTGTATAAAACTGCACAATTGTACAAACAATTAGTTTTTTCCAAAATTATATTTATTGCAATTGAAAGTATATTTTAACTTATTTATTATTCAGAACCAAAGAAATTAACATAATATTAAACATTTTTTAATTTCGTTTATTATGATTGAAGCATTTATCAAAAAGTATCAAAAGAAATCCTCATTTTAAAAAAAGTTAGTTGAATATACCTTGTTATATACTTAATTCCTTCTTCTTTTCACATGTGCAAATATAAAATTGTATTAATGAAATATTTTATTTACTAAAATTATTAATCTTATCACACATTTTAAACTTAATAACTCAATAAATTGGTATTTAATGGTTTAGAATTATTACTAAATTTATCGATTACACAGCAAAGAAATTAAATCTGTATTTACTTATATAAACTTTTTTTAGATTTATCATTAATAATAATTATATATTACGTTCCACAAATCTTATTCTAGAAAAATCTTATTCTAGAAATCGTTATACATTAATTATAATCTAACTATCTAATTACAAAAAAATCTAAAGACATTTTGACTATCTATTCACAAATATTCTAAGATATCTCAATTCAATCGTCTATGAATAAATCTATTATTCATTTTCATCATCAATAAGGAACATATATCATATTAGTTTGATGAATGCATACCTTTTTTATAACGATTTGTTGATTGTTGATCAGATATATCAGCTAGAAATGTGTTCCGATCTAGATTTCTGGTGAAACGATTTGTGTGTGTGATAAGTGAACTGACTTTTTTTTGGGAAATGTTTGTTTTTTATTGTGATGGAGATAATAGACCATATTTTTTGGGTTTATGTTATTTAAGTTCAAACTTTAGGCCCAAATTTTTGTTACTGGATATTTCAAAATGACATTCAGGCCCAATCTTTTCTTTTTAGTGAAACAATTTGTGACAATCCGTCAATTTATGGTTTATATTTTATTCTCAAATATTATTTAAAAACATTATTTTAATGTTATATTATGACCACACTTATTTTTGGGAAGAAATTTGGATTTACGTCTTGAAGTAGCATCGACTACGTTTAAACTGGAGGACTCTACGTTACGTGCTTACGTTTACATACACCGTTTTTGGTGACACTCCGACATTTTAGGAAATAAATTTATCCGTGAATATTATTTTGGGATTTTAATTTTGAGTTGGTTCATAAACTCACAAATTTACGAGAAGAGATTAGGACTTACGTTCATAATTTAACGTCCTTTACGACTAAACCGGAAACCTTAGGATTACGTATTTACGTTTTTGACTCCGTTTTTGATGAGACAATTTTTATTAGATTCGTTTTGTGCCGTTGATTCATAATTTATAAAAACGTTTTTCGTAAAACGACCCGAGGGCACGCAAATCGAGGAAACTAGAATCGAAGAATACCCGTAAATTAGTGGGATGGGACAAAACAAGTTTATCCCACCCCACTCAAAAGAGATGGCCAAAAGAGGACACCACATCATAAGATGTGGCACCCTTTTAGCTAGAAAGCTAACACATGTTACCATAAGCTTAACATGTAAGCTAACTTAGCAAAAAACCACCAAAACCACTTCATTCATACCATTTACACTTAGCAACTCATGCAAACCACTCACCAAACTCTCTCATCTCTCTAAAATTCGTCCAACCATCATAAAAGCAACCCTCATTTGATCTATGTTAGCCATAAAATCATGTGTTACTCATACACATGATGATGCTACTTTGAAGCTTTGAAGATTGGAGGTGATTCTAACATCCAAGGAGAAGATTTGTTGGTGTCATAGGGCTGATTTTCCATGAGAAGTTTATAAAGGTTGGTAGACTTGAAGATGATATTGGTTTATCACAAGTTTAGCCATCAAAATCCAAGCCTTGTTCATCAAAGACTCATCTTTTCATCACTAATGGTGGTATAGAGATTGTTCTTCCTATCCTCTTGTTATTTTGATTATGTAATCTTGTATTTTCTTTATTTATGTATATGTATATGATGATGAATGATGATAAAAATATTATGTGGGGATTTGGTGTTGGTAAACATGGGTAAAAAGATGGAAAACCACATGTAACATGGTTAAAATATTGCTTAATGTGATGGATGTATAAAAACAGTAAGTAACCAAATGTTAAACTGATAAAATGGTAAAGTGGAATCAATATACAGTAAGTATTAGGTGTTATACACATGTGATAGTTGGCCATGCAATGCAATCATCAAAATGAGTGAGATATGATCAAAACAAGATTAGTGTACCAATCTGAATAGTCTGTTTTGTAGGGACTGTTAAGGATAGTTAAACATGGAATGAGCAGCAGCTATAACTAACTTATTTGTAGCACATAATATGAAGTTTATGCCATCCATTAATGAGCTTCTATCTCATTATAGAACTCAAGATATGATAAAAATGGTGAAGATGAAACTAAAAATCAGATTTTTGAAGAATTAATGTTTAATAGTATTATATAAGCACTCAAACTAATATAGTATAAAATGTGAATTAAAACCCACTAACTTACAAATTTAACTTATATAAATATGTATAAGGTTAAATAAATGGAAACTTTATAAAAATGGTAGTTGAATAAGATTTATAAGTTATAAAAACTATAAACATGATTTTTACGACTTTTTCGGCTATTACCGTAAAATAAACGTTTTTCTCCAATTAAAAACTTAGACGATCAAACCCGTCTAATGTAAAGTTTATAAAAGTCATATACTGATATATAAGTACCTAATACAAGTAAAAACCGATAAAACCCGAACTATATGACATACGGACATTAACGAGATAAGTTAGCATATTTGGACTAATAATTTAACTAAATAAGTTAAACACTTATAAAAAATTACTTATTGGGCTTAACCCATTTGGGCCCAACATGTAAAGTATAAATACTGATAATACAAGTATAAAATGGATTAATACAAGTTAATGAACTTATAATAGGCTTATTGGACCTAAAACATGTAAATAGGTAAAACTAGTAAACTAGTATGAAAGTTACCAATACATAACACTAAAATGAGTAAATGAGAATGTATAAACCCACTTGATCATCATCATATATATAAAATCATCATATGTATACATAATTTTTATTTTTATAAAGTCATTGGACAAGAGTCTAAGACGAGTATTATTTGTTTAGGTTTCCGTGATTGAAGCACGTACCGTACATCCGAATTACCGATAACCCGCTTTCCCAAATCAACGTGAGTTCATAGCCTCGCAATCTTTTAAATGTTTTTATGAAATGTTTTATAAACCCGCGAGGGAGATAACATGTTAGTTTTGATAAAATAGGACACCATTTGTCCCGATTGTCTGTTTATTGATTTGGACCCGAATGATTGTATGACCCGATGAATGATTAAATGACCCGATGTGTGAAATGAAATGGATTATTAAAGTTAGGTTATGTCACTAAAAGTCCCATTAGCATGAATTGTGAACTACCGGGATTTGGTAGACGCTTATGTATATAATAGTACTATTTGGGGACGATCACCCTAGTTCGCGCCTTGACGGTTGATCCCCTCGTGCCACATTGATTGGTAAGCGAATTTATGTATGAGAAGATTTCCATAGCGTGATTATTGTGACGACACGCTAACTTAGATGGGCAAATTGAGTATCGGGTTAGCTACTCGTTGTTGGTTATAGTAAGGTAACAATGTCATGCGGCTTATAATAATCCAATTAACGAAATACTACTTTAAGCATTGAATTACGATATATTGCCTGACTAGCAATACAGGGTCTTATCATTGATATTATGTTCGTGTTTTGGTTTTATATAACCATATTCATATAACGATTTTTACTTAATCTATACAACGTTATAAAACGTATTGTATGATGTTTTTAACGACAATGGTTCGTATAATGATTTTGAAGGCGAAAGCCTATATTATGATTTTGATAAGGATTTGTATAAAATGACTTTGGCTATTTTATGGCCTATTACAAAGATTTGTACAAAATGATTTTTGGTAATAATTTTATACCGATGTTATATTGATGGATTTTATTAAACTCTAAGAATTCACTCGGCATTATTGCTGACCTTTTCTTTTAACATGTTTTATCTCAGGTACTTGAAGGTAATTCTTGGGAAGACAACAAGAATTCATGGCCCGCACTTAATTAATAATTTCCATTCAAATGCTTTGTAAAACCTGTATGAAATACAATGACTTGGGACCTATGTAAATTTGATATTTATGAATGGAAATGATTTATTATTAAACGACGCGATTTTTATGCGTTGTCTATGATGTGAGTAATGTGCTATCCCGTAACACCAACGAGTCTTCCGCTGTATTGAATTGTGTAAATTTGGGGGTGTTACAGTTTGGTACCAGAGCTCTCGTTATAGAGAACGAAAGATTTTTAAAATCAAGGTTTTGAATAAAACATTTCAAAATCTTTTAACTATAAACATTTTTCTAAAAATGTCTAAAAATCTTTTGACTATAACGGTGCCGAAGAATTCCCGAGTTACCGACAAGGCTAGACTGAGAAGTGTTATTTTAATATATATATAACTTGAATTATATATATATATATATATATATATATATATATATATATATATATATATATATATATATATATATATATATATATATATATATATATATATATATATATATATATATATATATATATATATATATATATATATATATATATATATATGATGTAATTTTATTACATGATTGTTTGATGATTATTTTGATATTTATACGAGGTATTTATACGACGTAGATTGTCACAAGGAACCCTAAAACCCCTAGTAAATTAATCTAAGCTATTCTTGTAGGAAATCTAGCTATTCCAGATCTAAATCAAGTTGTGGATATTTATAATCCCAACAAAATGGTTGATATTCGTAGAAATGTAAATATTAGTTGATTGTGATATAGAAAAAGAATTGGCGAGAATAAATCTGATATCGATGTCATGACGATCTTTCCTTATAGAATGGAGTTTGACAAAACGTTACCACCTGGAAAGGTGTCATCTGTTTCGGTGTCACCCAGTTCTTAAATTTGAAATCGAAAGGGTGAATGTTGCACTTGAGGCTGTCATTGGAACCATTACCCAAAAGCCTCATGCCACTAGTACCTTTCCGAGAAGTCTAATTGAATATGTGAGTCATTTCATACCAGTGACTCATTTGATAATTCTTGTTGTAAGAGCTATAGGATTGGAAATTAAGTGTTGTTCATATCAAGCTTTTATTTCCCTTTTAAGGTTTATGAATAAGGTTGAAAGTATTGGAGAATGAGGTAGGATATCGCATTGAGCATAAGTTGATTAAAACTTGAATAAAGAAAAATTTAACTCGTATAGAATATGAGATTGTTAAGAGGAAGTCGTTAAGTCCTGTAATTGAATTATAAGGTTTTAAATGATTGTTAGTTGTGTTAAGGGTTGTTCCTAAGCCATTGTCCATTGACGAGGATGCCCAGTGTCCAAGAAATAAATTGAAGAAATCCTCTTTTGAATTGGGACCGATGGATCTTTCGGGACATGTGGAACACCTAATGACTCTTGTAGATTAGTATTCATTGTGGTATCTTTTAAAAAATAATCCCTAACTTAACTGAGACGTCAGTTGGTAGGATGAGTTCTTGTAATTGTATGACATAGTGACACATAATGTGTTACGGTACAATTTTGACTTGTTTGTGATTAATGAAAAGACTACCTTTGATTGCTAAATCCTACATGTATCGATGTTATCTATCTTTTCTTGCTTGTTCCTAATGCTCGCAATAGTGATGCAACCATTGAACAAGTACTCATCTCGATTTGAGTTACGTTGTGGATTATTCTCTTTTTATTCCTGAGTACCATCGAGGTCATGAACCTCATGATTATTTGGCTAAAGCTCATTTCCTATCATATTGTAGTTAGTCCTTGGTGAACAAGCTTTAATCACTCTTTTGCAGATCACTCATTGTTTTTATAAGATAAAACAGTATCCCTTGAGAAAAATTGAATTTTCATCAGCATATGGATTATTTAAAGTGAGACTTATAAATAATCGTTATCGAAATGAAGTTGTTTATAAAACACCCTGGAATATAAAACACCTTAGAAAACTTAATTGTTTTCATAAAAAAGAAAATCTTTGTAAATTTATTTTTGATTCTTATCTAAGAATTAAGCATGAAAATGTTTTTATTATAAACATGATGATAAAATTTTGACGAACTGAGTATTGCATCGTTAATCTTGAAATTGTATATAGTTGCGCGCCTACATACAATTTAGAATGGACCATGCAAGGCTGATTAGTAGTCACCATGAAATTATTAATAAACACTAAATTTTCTTTGAAGATTGTGAAAGATTAAATTTTACGAGATCTGCAAGAAGTGAAAAATATGGACATACTGATGAGGACACCTACATATGTGCCCGTACTATTTATTCTTCTGAGTCGAATTTACTCATCTGTGGAATTTGTCTTATATGACAATTGGTATTCCCCTTCTGTCCAATTCTCTTGTAGTGAGATTCTTTGGAAAAGTATCTGATTACCAAGTGTTGATACCCGACTGGATGTATCGACATTCCTATCATTTCTTTTGATTAGATTTCATTTGAATGACCTGGGTAACGATCCGAGGAGCTTTCGAATGGGTACTCAACTTATGAAAACATGGGATATACTCATATTCGTTAATGTTTTCGTCTGTATCTGATTTGAAATTCTCTCGTGTAGATTATGCGTTGACCTTACTCTTTTTAAGGTTAGTTATGTCTCCTGATATCCTTTAATTTGTGAAGGATTATGAGTTATTATTAGTCTTTTGAGAAGTTCACATCTTATCGACGACAATAAAACTAAAAAGTTGGTAGTGCCATTAGAATAGATTGATTGATTATGACATGACGACATTGTCTTAATTGATGGGAACTCGAGTAGAATTCCCCTAAAAGATAAGATGTTGATTATCAAAAGTGATCTAAATAATTCTTGATGGGTGACCATATCCTGCATTTAGACTTGAAATTATACCGTGAAGGGTTGTGAATTAGTCATAGATATTATAATCTAGAAACAACTTAAAATGAATGTATTAAAAGATGTTTCCGTTATCTGAAACTTTATGAGGTATTTGTTGATGAATTACCTAGACTTTCGCCATTAAGGCAAGTTGAATTTGGTATTGATTATATTCTCGGTGCTGCACCTGTGGCGTGTGCACTGTACGTCAGCACCATCTGAATTAAAGAAATTACCGTACAACTAAGAGAGTTGTCGGGGAAAGCTTTTATTCTACCAAACTCGTCATTATGAAGAGCTATGGTGTTATCATTCCTTATATTTATTTATTACCGTGAACTAAGTAAATTGACGATTAAAATCTATTTCCACTACCCAAGATGATATATTGTTCGATCATTTACAAGGTTCTAGCGTATATTCAGGAATTTGATCCACGGCATGGTTATCATGAATTTCGCGTCCGCGAAAAAGATTATCTATTCCAATCACTACATCCAGAACTTGTAATGAATATTATGAGTTTCATGTTATGTCGTTTGGATTGACTAATGCACATGTAGCATCCATAAATTTGGTGAATCACGTGTGTAGGCTGTAAATTGATAAATTCATGCTTGTGATCATTAAGGACCATCTGTTTGTTTGTAAGAATAGGAAGGAGTTAATAATTATTTATAGACTGCCCTGAATTGGCCGAGTAGTGAAAACCTGTACCTTAAATATTTAACATGTGATTAAAGACTAAATCCTTTACATTATTTGACCGTGTGATTAATAAATAATGGAATCTATATTGACTCTTTAAAAATTTGAGCCATTTGAGACTTTGGGTTTTACCAAAAAGAAAGTGCAAATATGTTTTGACAAATGTTTTATCAAAAAGAACTTTTAAGGGATTATTCCCTTATACCTAGAACATTTAACTAAACTCCTGTTTAGGGGTAAATGTTTGTGTATGCCTCAAGACAACCTAAGAGAGATTGAGGAAACCATGACTTGAAATTTAAAACGACAATTTTTGCTTGTCAAATAAGAAAATTGTGACCAAAGTATAAACAAAGATTTTTCGAACATTTACGAATCTCATTAATTATTTTCAGTAAATCAACAAAAATCGTGTTAATTAAATTCAAATTTATTCTTTTGAACATTTTCCTATAATTGGACGAACCGAGAAATTTAAAACTTTTTACGTTTACGTTTCATAAAATTAAATATCTATTATTTAATTACTAGCAATAGTTATCGACGCTTTACACGTCGGATTGAGTAAAACGGATAAAAATGATAGTTGAGAAGAAACTAAAACTCAGAAAATGTGAAGAAATAATTTTTGAATAAATACGGACATGATAATTATTTCATCAGGGAAGATGAATGTAGATATCGACACATAATATAGAAAGGATAAAAGTCAATTATGATTGTGTTCCTTAATAATGACGGTGCAAAGTAATTTGCCCGAACATTTAGAAATAATTGATGCCTGTAAGAAGGATAATATAAATAATAAAAGGGGGTTCGCGGCTAATGTGAACCATTAGAATTCAGGAGCCGATGGCGTTAAATGATTAAAAGTCGACTTGTGATTGTCTAAATATGGAGGATTGTGAGATATAGTTATGTTGGAATCTTGTAAGTATAAGTATTTTATTCATGACATTTATGATTTAATGTATTTTTATCTTAAGAAGTTGTACTAATGGCAAATTATGAAGGCAGACATCGCCTCATACATTAGTAAACGTCTAACTATTGCCAAGGTCATCATCTGAATTTGATTCGATTTGGGTCATCGTCGACAGACTGACCAAATCTGCTAATATCATTCCTGTTAATGATAGATTCTTGATGAAGAAAATGACTCTTTTGTATTTAAAGGAGGTGTGTAAACATGGTGTGCCTGTATCGATCATCTCTATCAAGATCCTGGCTTCGCATCGAATTTCTAGAGATTTGCTCAGAAGTCATTGAGAACGAATCTTGATGAGAGTACTGTTTACCACCCCAATCGAAGGGACGAGGTAAAGTACCGATACAACATACTGTAAGTGCTGTTTTATGCTTGAATGATTGACCTTTGGTAATAAACCGTATAATCGCTTTCCTTTGGAGATACTATCATTGATAATTATCGTATTAGGATCGAGATCGAATCATGTGAGGATCTAAATATTAGAGCATCTGTAAGCAGGAGTTGGGATGAAGACACCCGACATACACCCATTGTGAGTTGGACATGTCTTTTAGGTTTAAGGTTTCCTATGATGGCGAACCTAACCTTACAAAATACTCGACCCGTGAGACCTGAAATGGTTGTTGAAATTAGGATCTGATTATTGACTACCGATAGTAGGCAAGAGGTTATGTGAACATGAAGTGTAGATCTTGAAGTGCCGGATGGGTAGCGAAGTCATGCCAAAAATTTCCACCTTGGAAAAATGAATAGATGATCTGAAAGATCATGGGAAATAAGTCCCCGTTGAATGGGACCATTGAGATGATGTAAAAATTGGTTTGAAAGGCATATAAGCTAGATCTACCCTAGGACTTCAAGGGCTGCGTGAATTATGATTCGTATATCTAACTTGATAAAATATCTATCAAGTGAAAATCTGAATTCTTCTTGATAAAGTTTAGACCGACGAAAAGTTGCATTCATCAAAAACCCGTGAACATCATGGATAGAGAAAGTAAGTCAACATTAAGCCTGATCTTATTCCTATAGTTATGTTTGATGAAACTCGCATATTGTAATGAATTACACTTGTGAGAAAAGACCAAATGTGGAGGAAATACCCACATGGCTTTAACTCTATAAGAAGCGAGTAGTAAGATAAGATGATCTTTGAGGACAAAGATCCTGTTTAGGGGTAAATGCTGTGACAATCCGTCAATTTATGGCTTATATTTTATTCTCAAATATTATTTAAAAACATTATTTTAATGTTATATTATGACCTCACTTATTTTTGGGAAGAAATTTGGATTTACGTCTTGAAGTAGCATCGACTACGTTTAAACCAGAGGACTCTACGTTACGTGCTTACGTTTACATACACCGTTTTTGGTGACAGTCCGACATTTTAGGAAATAAATTTATCCGTGAATATTATTTTGGGATTTTAATTTTGAGTTGGTTCATAAACGCACAAATTTACGAGAAAAGATTAGGACTTACGTTCATAATTTAACGTCCTTTACGACTAAACCAGAAACCTTAGGATTACGTATTTACGTTTTTGAACTCCGTTTTTGATGAGACAATTTTTATTAGATTCGTTTTGTGCCGTTGATTCATAATTTATAAAAACGTTTTTCGTAAAACGACCCGAGGGCACGCAAATCAAGGAAACTAGAATCGAAGAATACCCGTAAATTAGTGGGATGGGACAAAACAAGTTTATCCCACCCCACTCAAAAGAGATGGCCAAAAGAGGACACCACATCATAAGATGTGGCACCCTTTTAGCTAGAAAGCTAACACATGTTAGCATAAGCTTAACATGTAAGCTAACTTAGCACAAAACCACCAAAACCACTTCATTCATACCATTTACACTTAGCAACTCATGCAAACCACTCACCAAACTCTCTCATCTCTCTAAAATTCATCCAACCATCATAAAAAACAACCCTCATTTGATCTATGTTAGCCATAAAATCATGTGTTACTCATACACATGATGATGCTACTTTGAAGCTTTGAAGATTGGAGGTGATTCTAACATCCAAGGAGAAGATTTGTTGGTGTCATAGGGCTGATTTTCCATGAGAAGTTTATAAAGGTTGGTAGACTTGAAGATGATATTTGTTTATCACAAGTTTTGCAGTCAAAATCCAAGCCTTGTTCATCAAAGACTCATCTTTTCATCACTAATGGTGGTATAGAGATTGTTCCTCCTATCCTCTTGTTATTTTGATTATGTAATCTTGTATTTTCTTTATTTATGTATATGTATATGATGATGAATGATGATAAAAATATTATGTGGGGATTTGGTGTTGATAAACATGGGTAAAAAGATGGAAAACCACATGTAAAATGGTTCAAATATTGCTTAATGTGATGGATGTATAAAAACAGTAAGTAACCAAATGTTAAACTGATAAAATGGTAAAGTGGAATCAATATACAGTAAGTATTAGGTGTTATACACATGTGAGAGTTGGCCATGCAATGGAATCGTCAAAATGAGTGAGATATGATCAAAACAAGATTAGTGTACCAATCTGAATAGTCTGTTTTGTAGGGACTGTTAAGGATAGTTAAACATGGAATGAGCAGTAGCTATAACTAACTTTTTTGTAGCACATAATATGAAGTTTATGCCATCCATTAATGAGCTTCTATCTTCTTATAGAACTCAAGATATGATAAAAATGGTGAAGATGAAACTAAAAATCAGATTTTTGAAGAATTAATGTTTAATAGTATTATATAAGCACTCAAACTAATATAGTATAAATTGTGAATTAAAACCCACTAACTTATAAATTTAATTTATATAAATATTTATAAGGTTAAATAAATGGACACTTTATAAAACTGGTAGTTGAATAAGATTTATAAGTTAAAAAAACTATAAACACGATTTTTACGACTTTTTCGGCTATTACCGTAAAATTAACCTTTTTCGCCAATTAAAAACTTAGACGATCAAACCCGTCTAATGTAAAGTTTTTAAAAGTCATATACTGATATATAAGTACCTAATACAAGTAAAAACCGATAAAACCCAAACTATATGACATACGGACATTAACGAGATAAGTTAGCATATTTGGACTAATAATTTAACTAAATAAGTTAAACACTTATAAAAATTACTTATTGGGCTTAACCCATTTGGGCCCAACATATAAAGTATAAATACTGATAATACAAGTATAAAATGGATTACTACAAGTTAATGAACTTATAATAGGCTTATTGGACCTAAAACATGTAAATAGGTAAAACTAGTAAACTAGTATGAAAGTTACCAATACATAACACTAAAATGAGTAAATGAGAATATATAAACCCACTTGATCATCATCATATATATAAAATCATCATATCTATACATAATTTTTATTTTTATAAAGTCATTGGACAAGAGTCTAAGACGAGTATTATTTGTTTAGGTTTCCGTGATTGAAGCACGTACCGTACATCCGAATTGCCGATAATCCGCTTTCCCACATCAACGTGAGTTCATAGCCTCGCAATATTTTAAATGTTTTTATGAAATGTTTTATAAACCCGCGAGGGAGATAACATGTTAGTTTTGATAAAATAGGACACCATTTGTCCCGATTGTCTGTTTATTGATTTGGACCTGAATGATTGTATGACCCGATGAATGATTAAATGACCCGATGTGTGAAACGAAATGGATTATTAAAGTTAGGTTATGTCAATAAAAGTCACATTATTATGAATTGTGAACTACCGGGATTTGGTAGACGTTTATGCATATAATAGTACTATTTGGGGACGATCACCCCAGTTCGCGCCTTGACGGTTGATCCCCGTCGTGCCACATTGATTGGTAAGCGAATTTATGTATGAGAAAATTTCCATAGCGTGATTATTGTGACGACACGCTAACTTAGATGGGAAAATTGAGTATCGGTTTAGCTACCCGTTGTTGGTTATAGTAAGGTAACAATGTCATGCGGCTTATAATAATCCAATTAACGAAATATTGCTTTAAGCATTGAATTACGATATATTGCCTGACTAGCAATACAGGGTCTTATCATTGATATTATGTTCGTGTTTTGGTTTTATATAACCATATTCATATAACGATTTTTACTTAATATATACAACGTTATAAAACGTATTGTATGATGTTTTTAACGACAATGGTTCGTATAATGATTTTGAAGGCGAAAGCCTATATTATGATTTTGATAAGGATTTGTATAAAATGACTTTGGCTATTTTATGGCCTATTACAAAGATTTGTACAAAATGATTTTCGGTAATAATTTTATACCGATGTTATATTGATGGATTTTATTAAACTCTATGAATTCACTCGGCGTTATCGCTGACCTTTTCTTTTAACATGTTTTATCTCAAGTACTTGAAGGTAATTCTCGGGAAGACAACAAGAATTCATGGCCCGCACTTAAGTAATAATTTCCATTCAAATGCTTTGTAAAACCTGTATGAAATACAATAACTTGGGACCTATGTAAATTTAATATTTATGAATGGAAATGATTTATTATTAAACGACGCGATTTTTATGCATTGTCTATGATGTGAGTAATGTGCTATCCCGTAACACCAACGAGTCTTCCGCTGTATTGAATTTTGTAAATTTGGGGGTGTTACACAATTTTTGTAAGAATTTTCACATGTGAAAAATTATCATTCAGGCCCAATCTTTTCTTTTTATTGAAACATTTTTGTAAGAATTTTTGTTACTGGATATTTCAAAATGACATTCAGGCCCAATCTATTCACAAAAACACTATCATTCAATTTTTGTAAGAATTTTCACATGTGAAAAATTATAAAGCTTTAATATTTTGCTTCAATAAAGTGAAAAATATTTAAATATTTAATGAGTATTTTCACATTTGAATAATATATAAGCTATTTTTATTAACAAATTTATAAATTTTTGTTTCAATTGTCTTGATTGTAATCTAATTAAATAATAAATAAAATAAAGATATAATTAAAAAATATTATAATTAAAGTTTTGTAATAATTTTTCACATGTGAAAAAATTTAAATTTTAAAACAACCATTACCTATATGGGTGACACTAGTACAATTTTATAAACAAGTTATAATTTTTTATATTTAATTGCACGAAGTATAAAATATTTTAATATTCAATGAGTACGTTCACATGTGAACAGTTAAAATCTTCATATTTATATACTTTAAATTAAAAATATATCCAAAATAATTGTGTTTTGAATATATAAATTAAGAAATAAGCATAAGAAACATAAATAAGAAACAATCATAAGAAATTATATCATTCAAATATAAAGTTTTAAACAAACATAACAAATACAATAAATTGATAGTGAAATTTAAAACAAATAAAACAAACTTAAACATCATCGTCATCCTCATCAGCAATACCAGCAGCATCATCTTCCTCATCAGCAATAGCATCATCATCATCATCCTCCCCATCAAAAGGCTCCTTCTCTAAAAAGCTAACCAAGTTCTTCATCATCTCAATCTTATCATCTAACTTACGCTGCTTCGATTGCATTTCAAATGCATATTTAGAATATTCAGGATAGCTCCTTTTTCCAAACAACTCATCCGTCAACTTACTTAACGTACTAAGTCGATCTTCAAAAACATAAATTTTTTTTCGAAGATAACTTGCCACCTCGTTATCTTCTTCAGTTTCTTTGTTAAAAAAAGATTTAAAGACATCTTCAGTGTTGTTCTAGCCGGTAGTTTTAAAAAGGTTATCTAAAGTTGGAGTTAATGATTTTGATTTTTTTGAATCTGATTCAGAGTAAACAGATTTTCTTTTTAGAGAACTTGAAGAAGAAGCCATTTTTTGTTTGTGTGAAATTGATTTTTTGAATTGTATATGAAAACAAATTTTTGCAAGTGGATGTACAAATGATGTGTTAGTTGGTTTTATTGGTGAAATTATCACCGGTTATGAATGCTTAACCATGGTTAAGTATCTGAAAAGGCAGCGGTTAGTTTAATGCTTTGGAAACCGTTTATCTTTTTTCCATGGTATAGTATGTGACGGTTAATATTTTTTTTTTGGAACCGTTTTATACCTTTTTTGATGATAAAGTAAATTGTACACGGTTAATATTTCATTTCCTTCTAGTATTAGTAAAAATGAGTAGTACGTATTTTGAAAATATTTTTCATTAGCCATCATGTAAAATACACTAGAATAATTTCACATGTGAACAAATATAAAACCTTAAATTATAACAATTTTTCACATGTGAACAAATACAAAACCTTAAATTATTGTGCACTTTAAATTACATATACAACTAAATTAGAATTGTTAAAAAAAAATTCTAATTAGATAACTATTACACCTAAATTACATATACAATAATTAAAATTGTGAAAAAAATTAATGAAGATGAAAAACTATATTTTTCACATGTGCACATTTTAATAAAAATTACTTACTACTATATTTTTCACATGTGCACATTTTAGTAAAGTTCAACATGATAGAAACCAAAACTGACTAACTTCAACCAAAAGGGGAGCGATAATATTTTATTAAATAGAGTAATAATAATGTAAAATAATGTTTAAAATTTACTTTATTTATTTGAAGATAAATTGAATAGAAGATGAAGAGTTCATATTTTAAATAGATTGAACGGTGGCATCTAAAAAATTTGTTAACTCAGAAGTAAAGCAAAGGAAACGAAACGTCAATAATGATAGTACTCATTAAGTTTAGAATAACTATTTATAAAAAAAATATTAAAGGGCAACAAAATAGTAACCAAAGTGCAATAAAATTCACCCAAAGAACAATCATCTTTAAAAAGGCAACATTCATTTAATGCTAGCAGTCAGTAAGCTTAAAATATTTTAAATTAAAAAATTTGTTAGAAATTAAATTACTTTTTCACATGTGAAAATTTTAAAAAAGAACAAAAAAATATTTTTTATTTTAATTTTTAAAATTTAGTTAATAATATTTTGTAGTATATATTAACGTCTTAAGAATATATCATTAAACTAGTTAATTAAAAAACATATTTGAAATAAAGTCTTAATCTCCTTTTAACAAGTCTCAAACACATTTTAATTTATATTTTTCACATGTGCACATTTGAGTAAAAAATTTATATTTTCAACAATGATTACCAAATGTTATTTCAAACAGTAAAGGGCAACCAAATAATGACCAAAGTGCAACCAAGTTAAACCAAAGAACAACCATACTAACTTATAATAATGTATATAATCGTTAAATAAATTATAAATGGTATTATGAAAATAAAAAATTAGTTATATTAAGAGAAGATGAATAGAAGTGGAAGACCAAAACGTTATTTTTAAAAATATGGCACAGTTAACAAGAAACTTGAGTGTCTAGAAATATCTAAAAATCTCCCAATTTCGTAACTAACAAACTCAAAGACTCAGAATCTCAAAATCTCCTAATTTCATAATCTCACAAATTCATTTCAAAATGAATACCCAAAATTAAAAAAAATGAACCTTTCAATTCCATCTCTTATCTATGACATCATATACAAAATCATGATTTGTCTTACAGTTATATGTTTGTTAATGTTCAAGTTTGTATGCAAAGAATGGTGGTCAGTGATACCTAACAAAGATTTCATTAATGAGCATGCTGAAAATGCAAAATTCAAGCATGCTATTATTAGAAATCTTGAAGGTGTCTGCAATACTGTTCTTGATGATTCTTTGTTGTTTAAGATGGATGAAAAGATGGAAATCAGGCATAATCCATTTTATTCTGATGACTATTTTCTGGTTGTGGGTTCATGTAATGGATTGGTTTGTATTTTAAATGATTCACGTTTTTATATTTACAACCCAAGTACACACAAATGTAGAAGGGTGCATGGTTGTTTACATAGTGAACATACTTATCAAGCAAGGATTGGTTTTGGTTATGTCAAACATTATGATTACAAACTTGTTTGTATAAATGCAAAAACTAATAGAGCTACCATTCACTCTTTAAATAATGGATATTGGAAAGATAAAGTAGTAGATTTTCCATCTGATTATTATTTCAAAAGTGATGGTTTTTATTTTAAGGGTTCTGTTTATTGGTTAGTTGGATCTGTTAATATTCCAAAGTCATAGAAGCTAATTTCATTCGATTTGGAAAAAGAAACCTATTGTGAGATTATGCAGCCTATTTATGATCATCATGAGAAAACTTTGGAGTTTGGTCTTTTGGGGAATGGTTGTGCATAATATCCAACTATGATAAAAAATATTTTGCAGATATATGGATCTTTGATGACTGTTGGACAAAGCTGAGTACCATAAGTTATCCTAGTTCGGAGCCAAATACCAATGCTACATCAAGGTATAAAATCATATTTTCCAGATTTAATAAAACTAATTATGAAAATTTAGATTTCATACTTAGTCTTTAAATGTTATATTGTTTTTTGCTCTATTTTATACAGTGATTGGACTAGATTCGATGATCCTTTATGGATTTTAGGTGATGGAAAACTACTTTTGAAGTTTAGGTATCGTCTTGTGTCCTATGATTCCAATAAAACAATCATAAAATATTCGATGGACCTTCCAAATACCCAACAATATTAATCTTTGCTGAAAGTTTAGTTTTTCCATTTGGAATGGGCTACATTGAAAAATTAGGACATGAATGAAGAATCGAAGACTATATTTTTGTGTTTTGTGCTTGTTTCTTGTATTATGTCTTGCTATATAATATATACCCGTGTATTATGTTTTGCTATATAAATTATTTTGTTTTCCTTATATATTAAGGAAATAAGTTTTTAAGTCTATTTGAATTTTTAGTGTTATATTTTTAACAATTTTTCACATGCGAAAATTTGTTATTATGTTTAAAATATGGGCAATTCAGAATCACAAATAACCGTTAGATAACTCATAAACAACACAATATATCAGAATTTTGTATTTATACTGTGTTTAAAGATTTTCAAATGTGAAAAAATATATCAGCATATTGTATTTATAATTCTGGAACTATTTGAATTATTTTCTAAAGTTTAAAGTTTTCTCACATGTGAAATTTTTTAGTTTTATTATCTTTTTGAAACTGGAATGTTTGATTCATCTGCAATTATTTTTATTATTTTCATTTAAAAAACAACTTGTTTAATATCTTTCTGCTATTTTTATAAAAAAAATTGATTATAGGTCTAGTATATTGGTTTAATGTTGGTTGTCTAGTTCTGTAAATCCAAAAATAGTACCAATTACTATTTATACTATGTTTAAAGATTTTCACATGTGAAAAAGAAAATTAGTTTTATTATCTTTTACAACTAGAATGTTTGATGCATCTTCCATATATTATTTCAATTGTATATAACTCTTTAATTGCAATCCTTCATTGAATCGTTTTCATTTTTTATTATCTTCTACAATTGCAGTATTTTTCTTATAGTTCTTCTATTGCAATCCTTCATTGAACAATTTCATTTTTATTATCTTCTGCAATTGCAGTATTATCTTTTGTATGGTGTTTCTAGTTTTACGAAAGTACCCATTCAAATAGCAAAATACATACACTATAATTAGAATTCATTGAGCTTGTATAAACTAAGTAAAATTACAAGCAATGACATAAATCTATCAGCCTACACATACCTAAGACACAACTACTAAGACAAGTTATTAATCTAGGTTCTACAATAAAAGCACCACCATCATCATCATAATCTTTAAACAATCTTTTTCCCATTTTTTCACATGTGAAATTTTTTAGTTTTATTATATTTTTGAAACTGGAATGTTTGATTCATCTGCAATTATTTTTATTATTTTCATTTAACAAACAACTTGTTTAATATCTTTCATCTATTTAAAAAAAATTGATTACATGTCTAGTATATTGGTTTAATCTTGGTGGTCTAGTTCTGTAAATCCAAAAATAGTACCAATTACTATTTATACTATGTTTAAAGGTTTTCACATGTGAAAAAGAAAATTAGTTTTATTATCTTTTACAACTGGAATGTTTGATGCATCTTCCATATATTATTTCAATTGTATATAACTCTTTAATTGCAATCCTACATTAAATCGTTTTCATCTTTATTATCTTCTGCAATTGCAGTATTTTTCTTATAATTCTTCTATTCCGATCCTTCATTGAACAATTTTATTTTTATTATCTTCTGCAATTGCAGTATTATCTTTTGTATGGTGTTTCTAGTTTTACGAAAGTACTAATTCAAATAGCAAAATACATACACTATAATTAAAATTCATTGAGCTTGTATAAACTAAGTAAAATTACAAGCAATGACATAAATCTATCAGTCTACACATACCTAAGACACAACTACTAAGACAAGTTATTAATCTAGGTTCTGCAATAAAAGGACCACCATCATCATCATAATCTTTAAACATTCTTTTTTCCAGTTTTTTCACATGTGAAATTTTTTAGTTTTATTATCTTTTTGAAACTGTAATGTTTGATTCATCTGTAATTATTTTTATTATTTTCATTTAACAAACAACTTGTTTAATATCTTTCTGCTATTTTTATAAAAAAATTGATTACAGGTCTAGTATATTGGTTTAATTTTGGTGGTCTAGTTCTGTAAATCCAAAAATAGTACCAATTACTATTTATACTATGTTTAAAGATTTTCACATGTGAAAAAGAAAATTAGTTTTATTATCTTTTACAACTAGAATGTTTGATGCATCTTCAATATATTATTTCAATTGTATATAACTCTTTAATTGCAATCCTTCATTGAATTGTTTTCATTTTTTTATTATCTTCTGCAATTGCAGTATTTTTCTTATAATTCTTCTATTGCAATCCTTCATTGAACCATTTCATTTTTATTATCTTCTGCAATTGCAGTATTATCTTTTGTATGGTGTTTCTAGTTTTACGAAAGTACTTATTCAAATAGCAAAATACATACACTATAATTAGAATTCATTGAGCTTGTATAAACTAAGTAAAATTACAAGCAATGACATAAATCTATCAGTCTACACATACCTAAGACACAACTACTAAGACAAGTTATTAATCTAGGTTCTGCAATAAAAGGATCACCATCATCATCATAATCTTTAAACATTCTTTTTTCCAGTCTTAAGGATATAGTCCCAAGTTTTCTGATTTGCTAGACCTAGAACAACACATTTGATACGAACAGGGCTTTTGACACCAATTTTTTTGGCTTCCTTTCCAATCAAACAAACATATTTTCCTTTAACTAAATGATCATCTTCTTTTCTTAATTTCCTTTCAACTGGATTACTTGATTCTCCTACAGCCTTTTCCTTATGACTTGACTCTACTTTTGATGGAGGCCTTGGATAAAAAAATGACTTTTCACTGTTAGTGCTTATGTCATGACTGCTAGTATCATTGTCATTAGATTGGTTCTTCTTATTAGCCATAAGTACATTCATATCATCATCACTGCTAGTATCACTAATAACAATTATACCTAATCAAATTTATGGTCAATATACCAATTAAATCAAACAAAAGTAAAAAAAACGAAAAAATGTAATGCAATAGAGAAACGGATAAGGGATCATACATTTGCCTTTATCCATAATCAAGCAGATTCTTAAGCCGAATGTATCTATTTCAATTTTATAGAAATCCAAAAAATTATTGAAAGAATCCTAATAATAATCGACTAATAACTTTGAAAATAAAGAAATGCACATACGAATTACCTTTTGACTATGTAACGCTTGTTTTTTAGCTGTATTTTTATTGTGCGATATTTTAGGGTTCTAACGATTTTAGGAGAAATGAAAATGGTAATAAAAAATTAATTACAGTACTAGGATATTGGTTTAATGTTGGTGGACTAGTTCTGTAAATCCAAAAATAGTTTCAATTACATAGTCCCGTATTTGGCCCATAAATTTATTTTTTAGGCCCACAATTTTTGTTTTTTAAAAGTGGGGCAATTCCATATTTACCCAATTACACTTTTGTTTTTAATAGAAATTTACTAATATGTAACTATAGATTTTGATTTTTTTTCTTTGTTTGATTGAATTCAATAAGAAATAAAAATAAAAAGAAAACAAAGTAATAAAATAGTATTTATTTAATTTTTGTAATATTTTTTCACATTTGAAAAAGATAGTAGAATAATATTTTCTCTAGTATGTTTAATGATTCATTAATAAACTACAAATATTTTTTCACAAAGTTATTAATAATTCAAATTTTAATTTTTTTTTTATAGGATTGTAACATCATCATAAAATAAAACAAAGTTATTAGTGATTCATATTTTAACTTTTTTTCACATGTGAAAAACATAGTAGAATAATATTTGTTTAGTATGTTTAATATATTATTTCATTTTTATATTTTTCTTTAATTTCAATTATAGTACCTTTTCTTTCTAGTATTTTTATATAAAAAGGGTTCACTTAAAAAAGTAATTATATTAATAAAAAAATAGCAAATTCCAAAGTAGAGTCAGAAAGATAAAGCATGAGGGTTACGTTTATCAAACCTTTCAATTAAAGGTATGAATCACTATTAGATAGCCAAAGTAGAGTAATCGAACAATGATTTTTTTATGAGCCTAAGCCTACAATAGCTTCATCGTCAAACAAACACGCCCTAAGTTAATTAGATTTTGTCGACAAGTTATATAAATCCAAGAACTAATAGCCCATTAGAGAGAAAGGTAATTGGCCCAAATATTTGTTAGCCTTTTAACACCTTTTGATTTTTATACTTTTATTTTGAACATATTACTCTTTTTTTTATTCTTCCTCTGTACTTATCACATCTCACCAACCACTATTTCATTCTCTCTCTTTAATTTGATTTATAACAGATCTGGTATTATCTTTGATATGGAATCACCTATCGACTTAGGTAACTACTATTTTTCCGTTGTAGTTCTAATAAATATATTTGATTCTTGTATATTAATTTATATATATATATTATATCTTATAGGAAGTTTAGATTCTGATCGAAGGATGAACAAATATAATTTTAGAAAGAGGATTCAAAAAATCCTATAACAGGTAATTTTTTATATATTTTTTATTTTATGCAGTTAATTATTTTATAAATAGTTTAGTTATTTATATATGTTTTTCTCAGTTATTTTTTAGGATAGACTTATATTCCAATTTATATTTAATATCAAGTTGTTTATATTTTTACGGATTTAATTTTGTTTTAAACTTTGTTAAAATTGAATATTAATTATACTTTTCTGTTAATAATGAGTTTGTTCATATTTAAAACTAGTAGATCAATAATTTGTTGCATTATAGAATCATGTATGAAGTTGTATGAAGATGAATTTTTAAAATATAAGAATCGTGTATGAAGATGTTACAAACAAGATTTGTTTTATTTTAATTGAATAAAATTGTTAAAACTTATTTCACATGTGAAAATCTACTTAATACTTTATTACATTTTTTTGAATATGTGGATCATTAGACCTCTTTTTGTTTGTAACATAGTTAAAATAATTAAACCTGTTTTCACAAGTAAAAATTCACATGTGAAAAATCTACTTATTTCACATGTGAAATTGTTAAAATCGTTAAAACTTATTTCAATTTTATTTTAATTGAATAAAATTGTTAAAACTTATTTCACATGTGAAAAATCTACTTAATACTTTATTAGATTTTTTTATAATATGTGGATCATTAGACCTCTTTTTGTGTATAACATAGTTAAAATAATTAAACCTCTTTTCACAACTAAAAATTCTTGGTGCATATTTCTTATTATTTTAATACAGACCATTTTTGAATTTGTTTCTTAATATGAAGTTTTTTATATATATTTTACCTATAATTGGATGAAATGTAAAAGGACTGTATCTGTTGTGTTTTTTATATATTTTGTATATTTTTGCTTTTATATTTTGTATAATTTTGTATATAAAAAACTAACGAATTTTTATATTTTAGAACAATAATATTTTTGCTTGCATATGTATTTTATTTTAGAACAATAAAAAACTAATGAATGTTATTTTAGAACAATAAAAAACTAATGAATTTTATTTTATATGTATTTTAGAAATATCATCATGCAGTTCCAAAAAGAGTCTAAAGATCAACAAGATGATTAAGAAGAAACGTATTCAAGGTAAATCATAAAAAATTTATTCACAAGTGAAAATTCTGTATACTTGCCTTGCAAATATCTACTAAAAACTTTTTTCACTTGTGAAAATTCTTCTATATTACTTAAAAAAATTAAACCTCTTTTTATAATATATTTAGAATTTGTTTTCTTAATATGTAGTTGTTCACATATATATAAGTTTTTAATGTTCAAATTTCTTTTTTGTAATTTTTTTTTCAGGAAAAATTACAAACTTCTTCCGCAACGATGTTTGAAAAATATCATCATTGAAATCTAGTAGTATTATTTTGCATTCTAGTATAAAGAAAAGGAAGAAATCATCCAAACAAGATAAGCAAAGGGGCTCAAAGAGAAGGTCTGTTAGCCATGAGAAATTCTCTGATGCTAGGAAACTGTTAGATGAATTTAATATGGATTTAATAATTAGAGAAAATTCTAAAATTAGGTCAGTTGAAAGAGTTAATGATGAGGAACAACTAGATATGGAGAATGCTCTTGGGGAACATTTTATTCATAATAGAGATCATGATGGGAATGAGACGATGCTCGACTGTATTTCTATTAAACTAAAGGTTACAAAGTTAAACGAAGATGATAAAGTTAAACAAAAGAAGAAGAGGAAAGATAATATAGAAGATGATTGGCGCTCAATTAGAACCAGAGGTTCTCCATCAGTTTTGTTTAACTTAATGAAAAATTTAACAACATCTTAGATGAAAGATCTGATAGAAATTGGGTTTGGTTCTTTTATTCAAATGGCCTCAGACAAGATACCAGTTAAAATAGGTCATTTTGTAGTTAATAATTTTGATCCAGTATCGATGAAGTTGAAACTTGCTAATGGTGATATCTTGATTACACCTGAACTAGTTAACAAAGTTTTAGGTGTGCCTTTAGGGAAAACAAAATTGAAAGATATCAAGAAACTACCCAAGGATGATGCTACAACTTTTGAATGGTACAAACAATTTACTTCTAGGAATACGACACCAACCAAAGTTTCTGATACAATAAAACATTCGAGAATGGTTGGAATTCTTTTCAAGCTAAATTTCCTTATATTGGATTCAAATGTTATGGGAATTTCCGGTAGAGGAGGATAGTGTAGGCCAGACAAGGCTATTGTCGGATCCATAAATGAAAATACAAGGATTGAAAATATTAATTGGTGTATGTTTATTTGCGATTGCTTGAGAATGAGTAAAGAGAAGTGGATCCGTGAAGATCCAATCTGTCATTATTCTGGACCTCTAACAGCTCTCACGGTCAGTATTTTTTTACCTTTTTTCTTCAAATTTATGTCTTGTTAACATTTTATCAAAATATTGATTTTTTATTTGTTTTTATTGAATTTTTTTAGCTGATGTATCTGTACTCAACCAAATGTCCATCAATATCTGTCCCTCATGAAAAACCGTCAATTAAATTCTGGATCTCAGAGTTGATTAAAAAAAGATAAGCTTATGAAATTTCCAATGGTGGATTTGATTGCTTCATCTGTATTCACCTGATTCCAGTGATGATGATGATGATGATATTTCTCAAACAGAGGTATGCATGCTTTTTTTTATCAGTTGTTGAATATGGTTTTAAGATTTCACATGTGAAAAACAATATATGTTCACATGTGAAGAATGGTATGATTTTGTGTATAACTGATTAAATTTATTGAAAATGATACACTTACAAAGCATACAGAAAATTTACATCAACTTAATAAACTATTTATTTATACTAGAAGTGAAACTATTCAAATTATTCAAATTATTATATGTGACAAAACTTTTAAGACTCAAATTATTCAAATTATTAATTACGCAGACTGAGTTAAGATCTATATAGACACTTAAATTAACATAGACCTATCCAACCAATCATAATCATCCATTTAAAAAAAACTCACTTCCCACCATTTTTTAAAAATTAAATATCTCACAAACGGTAAATCGTCAAACGAAAAAAAATACACAATTGTGACGAGAATTAAATCATCTATCTATCGAGGGGCACATGTATATACTTTCGACGAACTTTTTTTTTGACATTTTTTTTCTTAAGTCATGTCCGGAGAGAATCATATATGATTCGTCACGAATCATATATGATTCGTCACGAATCATATATGATTCGTCACGAATCATATATGATTTTCAGAAAATCATATATGATTCGTGATATGAATCATATATGATTTTCTGAGAATCATATATGTTTCGTGACGAATCATATATGTTTCGTGACGAATCATATATGATTCTCTCCAGACGTGACTTAAGAAAAAAAGTCGAAAAAAAGTTCGTCGAAAGTATATACATGTGCCCCTCGATAGAAAGATGATTTAATTCTCGTCGCGATGATATGTTTTGTTTTACGTAATGATGAACGGTTTGTGAGATATTTAATTTTTAAAAAATGAGTTTTTTTGTTACATGATAAAAATGGATGGTTGTGATTGGTTGGTTGAGTTTATGTTAAACTAAGGGTCTATGGGGATCCTTTTCCTACGCAGACTACATGGTTAGTTTTTTTAAATCTAATATATACACATATTTTTTTATTCCTGAAACAGATCAACACTAAACTGGATAAGCTTGATCAGAAAGTAATCTTGCTGAATATAATACTTGAAGAAATTGGATATGAGTTTTTAAAGGCTGTGTTTGATCATAGAGATAATAGAAGGTTGATAAAAATGAAAGCTAGATATAATGAGATCATTAGGAATACTAATCTCAGTGATTATGGATTCCAGGGTGTTAACAATGATGAAATTTTTTCTAATGATGATGATGTAATAAATAATTTTCATGTTGGGGAGTGCAGTAATTCAAAGGATGAGTTAGTTGAGGAATTAGATGTTCGAGATTTGGGTAATGAAAAACAGGAGGAAAGTCTTCAGCAGTTAGATGAGGAATTAGATGTTCATGTTTTGGGTAATGAAAAACAGGATGAAAGACTTAAGCAGTTAGATGAGGAATTAGATGTTCAAGTTTTGGGTAATGAAAAACAGGAAGAAAGACTTTAGCTAGCCCTTGTTAATGAAACAATGAGCATCAGTTTGTTAATAATCTACATGTTTCTGAGTTAAGCAATTCAAAGGAAGAATTAGATTTGGATTTAGGTGATGCAGTTTTTGATAATGAACAACATGAAGAAAGACTACAGGTAGAACTTGTTACTGAAAAGGATGAGCCGGAAGTTGATAATGAAAATGAGATAGAATTAAGTGGTGTTGAAAAGATTGTAAATCCTATAGAATGTATTAATGTTTTTCAAGTTCCAGAATTGAATAATAAAATTAAAATAGAGGATTCCAGCTTTGAAAATTGTTTTCAATAAGGATTATTAAATCAAGCTCCCAAACCTAACGTCAAGATCACTGGGCTTCGTAATCCATTTGGTGTTTCGTTGAACGATATGCCTAGGCATAGTGTATATGATGCTCCATGTTTTTCGCTTGGTAGTGAGTTTGAGGACATTACAAAAAAGGCAGTCAGTCCAAATATTGCAGATATTTCACCAGTTGATACTCTTAATCAAACACCAAGAAGTAGTGGATTTTGTTATCAGAAACAAACACAAGTGATTGAGCAGAACATTAAATTTGAAACAATAAGAATTCAACTAAAACGGGATGTTGGAGTTGGGCCTCAAATGAGATCACCTTTTCGAACAAGGCATGTCGCCCTTCCTTATTCTCCGTCTCATCAAGAAACTTTATGTGCCGATTCACTCTTCATGAGTGTTAATGAAGCATTGTAAGATAGTTTTTATTCAGTTTATAACTTTATTATTTTATTAAAAAATCATATGTGAAACTAATTTTTTTTCAGGGATTTCTTATATGAGTCTAAAACAACTAAACTTTGCCAAATGAGATTTGTTCTCGAATCACTTACTCCAACAGTTAAAATTGAATCAGGGGTTATTGATGTATGGTCTGACATATTGAATTACATGGAGAAATATAAATCAGCAGATTCTCCATAAGGATATTTTTTCAATCGAATATTGTAAGTTTTTTTATATTCTATAAAATTTAATAGATAGCTCTTTATTTATTTTAGAATTATTATTTTCCGTCAAGTTACTTGAAAATCGAAGACTATGTTTCCACAAAACAATTGCTATGGCAATTTGAACATTGTATGAGGATTTCTGATTACTCCGACAGGGTCGTCAAGACTAAAGATATGAAGTTTGACCTGGTATAATTTTAATATCTTAAAATATTATTTTGTTGTCATATAAAGCGATTTAATCTTTGTATATTATTTTATGTTACTGAGTATTTTTTTTAAATTTGTTACTAGGTGTTTTTTCCTGTCTGTTGTTTTAAGGAACACTTCTTCTTAATGGTTTTCCATTTGAAAACTGGAAAAGTTGTAATCATTGATAACGCTTCAATTGCTGACCAAGATTATGGTAGATATTATAGAGTTCCTCGAGCTTTGGTGAGAAAAAAAGTTTTATGTTTTTCTTTAATAATTTGGTAAAATTCATTTTTCTTATTTTTTCTGTTTCCAATTTTTTTTGTTGTAGATTGAAACATTCGACAACTACTTATCCACTCACAGTAACAAACGTCCATCTGTTTTTTGGAATGTTCAACCTGAAAATATGAAGCTAAATTGGAGCACCTCCGAAAATGAGTTTGATAGTGGTGTTTTCTTAATGGCTCATATGGAACATTATATGGGAGAAATTGATACAAAATGGAATTTGAGTTTCTGTAAAGAATCAAAAGAGCAAGACAGGCAACTCAAGAATTTGAGGTCACCTATTACTGTTTTTTAAATTCTTGTATTTGATTTTTTAACTTATTTTTTATCAACTTCTTATATATGTTTCATTGAAATCATTATCCATATTTTTCATTTCATTCAGAAAAAATATATTGCAGCAATCATTTTGTCTGAAAATAACAAACTTAGAGATGTTAATCTACAAATAGCTCTTGGTGTTAACCATATTGAGAAGAATGAAAGAGAAAGATTGATTGAAGAAGCTGCTGCTACGAGGTATTGTGATTCTGAGCAACTTGTTTATGGGTGAGAAGCCATTTGTTTTTATAATTTTATTTTTTTTAGTTTTGGATATGAGTTTTATGAAAAAAATATTAATTTTTTTTAAGATTTTTTTTTTTGAAGGAAACAGGTTTTAGTGGATCATACGTCAAAGTCAAACAAGCTCTCTTGTTGAAACACAGGCAAATGTAGCTATCCTGTAAACTAAAAATATGAATCGTTACTGCAAAAAATGTGGAGGTTATGGACATGATTCTCGTCATTGTCCATTAAACAGAGAAAGAATCTTTTGACTCACCTATTGTTATTTTGTTGCAAACAAATTTCATGTTTTTATTTTCCTGTCTGTGAAAATGGTGAATGAAACAATTCTAAGCATTTAACATTGAATTGGGTAATTTTATTTAATTGTTATATTTTTTCCTTAGCATTGATAAAATTTATTTTTTGCTTGCAGTGTAAAGATCAAGTATTTAACATGTATTAGAGTAACTTTCACATGTGAAATAAACTTAACAGATTCACATTGGTTAATAAATTATTTAACATGTAACAGAAAATATTTCACATGTGAAAATAAAGTTTTGAAAACAAGAATTTACAATTAAATTTTTATCTGCGTACTTTTCATATGTTAATAAAAAATCATGCAATGAAAATGTAAGTGACTCTCTTTCACATGCGAAAAGAAACTTTATAAACAAGAATCTTGAAAATCTTGATGTAAATAAACCTTCAACTACAATATATCATACACTAGTATATTATTTTGTTATCTTTAAAAATGAGTTTGTTCACATGTGAATAAAAATTATTTCTAAAGGTTTGTATTGTTTTATATATTTCACATGTGAAAATGTCGATGTAAATAAAACAAGAATCTTGCACTTCAACTACAATATATCATCCATTAGTATATTATCAAATACAAAATATTTTTTTCACATGTGAATAAAAATTAATACTAAAGGTATGTATTGTTTTATATATTTTTTAATTAAAATTCTTAATAAAAACATGTTACAATTAATTATATAGACTAAATAAAAAAACAAAATAATAACACATATTAAAAACTAAATAATCAAGAATGATAAAATATATTAATAAAGATCAAGCATTAAACAATCAACAGTGTAACTTTCACATGTGAAAAGAAACTTATCAAACTTATTTGGGCCAACAAAGTATTTAACAATCTGTAACAGAATATTCACACGTGAAAACAAAGTTTTACCAATTATTATGAACTATGTATTCAGAGTTCTATATCAATTATTCTCTATCTCTTCAGTATCATCTTCTGTCCAGCTATTTTCATCATTCATCATCAATGTCAGTGTCACTGTACACTGTGGAATCACTATCTTGTCCTGTTTCACCTTTTTCCACATTAACTGTACAGTTTCTGGAGTCGTGTCTAACCATCTTGTTACATTTTTTACAATGTATTCTCTTCCTCTTCAAAAGATACATTGTCTTCTCTAAATCACTCTTGCTTCTCTGAAGCCCTGAAACACTCCCTTTGTTTTTACAATCTTCGGGGTTTCTAACATCGTTCGTTCCTTCAGCTCGTTTTTCAACACCCAGAACATGGTTAAACATTTCTGTTTTACTTAATGGTTTAGCATCCAGATTTGCTTTTTCAACTCTAGTCTTTAGTTTCTTAATATTTTTAAGAAATTCATTCAGTTGACCTTCATCTTTAACCAAAAGATTGAGGCAGAAATCTACTGCAGAATAAACTTCACTTGCAATCGTCATATATCTTTCTCCTTGCAAATTCCAAGTTTGTTTCTTCTTTCTAATATCAGGTGGCAATATATTTCGAGACCATCTTCTCAGTATATACTCATCTGGGATGACATCTATACTCTTACCTTTCAACACACAGAATATATGTCTGCATAAGAATCCAAACCTTGCAAAATTCATGCAAGAGCATATAACCAATCCATCTGATTTGTCAAGTTTTACATATATAATAAAAAAATATGTCAACGTTAATTTCTGGAATTGAATTTCATAGCTGATCAAAATATTGAATATAACAAGTAACAAATTTTTATTCTTTTTCACATGTGAATATTGAAATATGTTACACTAAAATTAATATCTATATACTTTATAAAACATTTATCACTTTTTATTTTTAGAAGTCTTAAAATGTTTCAGCCACAAACATTTCTTTATTTAGAAATTTATATATAACCATTTTTAGGTTTAAATGCCTATTACTTTTTTTTAAACTCATCTAAAACTAAATGATACGTAGTACAAATGAGTCATAAATAT
This sequence comes from Glebionis coronaria, assembly GCA_025667525.1. Lineage (NCBI taxonomy): Eukaryota > Viridiplantae > Streptophyta > Magnoliopsida > Asterales > Asteraceae > Glebionis > Glebionis coronaria. The sequence goes on from JANFOE010001006.1 coordinate 137,344, forward strand.
GAGTAAAGATCATTAATAATTAAATAAATAATTTAATGAGACAATAAATAACCTTATATTGTAAGTTTGTAACATATAAAACTGAAAATAATTTATTTACTACTAGAATATCAGTTACGAAATATTAATATAAAAAAATTCACGATTTATGAAAAACGACTCGAAAAAAATGCACAAAAAAGATTCAGCTACCAAGATTCTTGAAACCACCAATAAAAAATATTTGTTCGTCGAAAAACTTAGTCGCCGGGTACCCGCCGCAGCATTGTGCGGGTACACGGCTAGTATTCTTCAATATGTTTTATTGGAGTATACTATTTTCATAAATCAAATCATTTTTGATAAAAACATTATGATACTATCATTAGAATGTATTTTTGGATAGTAAAAATACCTTGAAGTGCAGTTCTTTCCTCGGTTTGTTCTTTGCATTTTGAATACTTGATTCTCCAAAATTATACTTCTTTCTCGAAGTACTCACCTTTATCTCCCTCATTTCTTTAATTCACACAATTACAATGTCATCATTCACTTGGGTTTCTGATACTTGATGGCAATGATAGACTGCGCTGTTTATCTCTTCTTGAATAAGGCTAAACATAGTTCTTGTATACTTGCCTTGCATATATCTTTCAATAGCCAACATTGTCTTGAATCTTACAGACTTTTGCATTGTTGAGTCATCCAGAAGCTCTTGTTTGTGTCTCTATGTTTACATTGCTCCTTCAAAACTCATCATGAAGTGTAACAACATTGATTGTCCTCTTGTGAAATGTGAGAAGAAAGAGTTTTTGCTCTCAGATCTTGATGTGGTTCTCATAAGCCCGCACAACTCTACATCTCTAAAATAAGCAGGTATCCATCGTGTTCTTATTTCATACATATCCGATAACCACTTATTATCTTCCAAATGATATTCTGCAATCAACACCCCTCATTTCTCCTCAAACTCTTCAGGCTCTAAGTATAAACTCCAAACAAGCTGATGAAGTCTTCTTCGAAAGTTTCCATTATCTAGAACTTCCTTGCAAATCTGTGTAAATATGAATCATGTTAATAAATACTTCAACAAAAACATTATACATTTTCTTTTCACATGGGAACATTATTCTATTTCAAATTATTCATTGCTTTTCACATGTGAATATGATATATAATTATTTTGTTTTGCACATGTGAATTTTTTTTTAAAAGATTCACCTATTTCATATTATACATTGTTTTTCACAAGTGAAAATTATTTGTTTGCACATATTAATAAATACTACAACAATAACATTATACATTGTTTTTCACATGTGAACATTATCCTTTTTCACATTATACATTGATTTTCATAATTAAAATTCATATTTTAATTATTGTTTTTCACATGTGAAAAATCCTATGTGAACATTAACCTATTTTATATCATACATTCTTTTTTAACAGGCGAAAATTCTCTTTTTTTCACAGTAAGTTATAGTGTAATACTTTGTGTTTACCTTTAATGGAAGCTTGTTTGTAATATGCTACATGCATAGCCTATGAGTTGAGTGATGTAAAATAGCTTCTATGCATTTTTCATCGCTGGATCTTGATCAGTTACAAAAAGTCTTGGTTGCTTTTTAAAAGCTTTCAAGAACAAGCTAGCAACCATATATACGACTTTGTTGTTTCAGTTGAAAGCATACCAACACCAAATGTGACACATTTTCGATGATTGTCATACCCAGTGAATGGTACAAAGACCATGTTGTACCTATATTAAATAACAAATTATAGTTAGTTGTGTACCAATTTTGATTCAAGATTAAATGCTTTAAGGATAGTATGTTTCATGTTGTAACTTTCACATGTCAATAATCTATATTTTTTTTCACAATCATTAATTTTTGTTAGTACTAAATAGGCATTAATGAATACAATCTTTAAAAAAGACAGATTTGATTCTTACTTGTTTGTTCTGAATGTTGCATCAAAAGAAATTGTATCACCGAACTCTTTATAGTTGTATTTTGCCATCTCATCAGCACAAAACAGTGAAGTTAACAAATTGTTCTCTACCGCATACTCAAATGAAAAGTTATCCAAGTTCTTTTGCTTGTTTGTCATTTTATCAACCAACATATGTGCGTCACTATCACCTATATGTGTGTTTAAATCTCTATGATAGTTTCTGAACTCAGTTGTCGTGGCAGTGACCGATTCATATCCACCATTGGTTGAAACATACAAATGATGTGCTTTTGTGGGTCCCAAGCTTGTACTACCCATCTGTTGAATAAAAACCTGCTGACCATGTGTCATCTTTTTCTGCTTCTTTGTAAGATTTCTGTAAGCTTTTGGGATAAAAGTATGGTTGTGTTCTTCCTCAAACTCATACAACTCATATGTTGTCTTATTAGCATTTAACTTGAACTTAACTCTTGCCAAACAACCAGTTCTTATGATACTTGAAGCCCTAATTTGATTGTCACGTGTTTCCTCGTTCATTGTATCTTTGTTAACCCCTTGCGGTAAACCTTCTTTGTTGCAAAGAAGATACTTTCTTGATATTAAACCACACCTTAGTTTTTCTTCTGTACCCCTTCTAACACTAAACCCTGATTTTGTAGCATAGTTCTCATACATATCGATGCACTTATCTAACGTTGCATATTCAGTCCCAACTATTGGTTTATGACACTCATCGATTAGAGGTTTGTAAGTAAAGCTTCTATCTGCCTTCATTATTTCTTCACATATATCTGAATCAGGTTCTTTATTATAATACATCCCTGCATAAAATAATAGGCAATTTTCAAATCATTATCAGAGTCTGGCCCTATTTTTTCATACATTTTTTCACTTGTGCAAATACGTTCAAAACAATTTTTCATAAATAATTTTTTTCTTTATATTTCAAACAATTTTTATTTCTTATAATCTGTTATATTTACATCATAAGCTAATAATATTTGTTACTTTTATAGTTTATTTACAAATAAGATTCTAATGTAAGAAACTAATTAATTCTGTGTTCCAAACTCTTCACTCGTGCACGTATTTTCAAATCTAAATTCATATACTAAATTCTTCACTCGTGCACGTATTTTCAAATCTAAATTCATATACTAAAATCTTCACTTGTGCAGATTCTTTACGAAAGCAATGATAAGAGCTGAATTATTATGTTTCATAAAATATTCACTCGTGCAGATACTTTATAAATCAATAATCTAATCCTAATTCATGTTTTCTCTAAAATCTTCGCTTTAGCAGATACTTTACGAATCAAAACCCAGAGTCTAATTCTAATTTTTCATAATCTCTTCACTCGTGCAGATACTTTTCAAAATCAATAATCAAAGCCTAATTCAATTTTTCACTAAAATATTCTCTTGTGTACATTCTATACGAAATAAATAATCAGAGCTTAATCCTAAAATCTTCATTCTTGCAGATAATTTTTGAAATCAATAATCAGAGCCTAATTGTTATTTTTCCTAAAATCTTCACTTGTGCAGATACTTTACGAATCAAAACTCAGAATCTAATTCTATTTTTTCATAATCTCTTCACTCGTGTAGATACTTTACAAAATTAATAACCAAATCCTAATTCAAGTTTTCACTAAATATTCACTTGTGCATATTCTATACGAAATCAATAATCAGAGCATTATACTTATTTTTCCTAAAATCTTCACTCGTGCAGATACTTTTCTAATTAGAGACTAATTTTTTATTTTTCCTAAAATATTCAGTCGTGCAGCTACTTTACGAAATCAATAATCAGAGCCTAATTCTACTTTTTCCTAAAATCTTCACTCGTGCAGATACTTTAGAAAATCAATAATCAGAGCCTAATTCAAGTTTTCACTAAATATTCACTTGTGCAGATTCTATACGAAATCAATAATCAGAGATTTATTCTTATTTTTCCTAAAATCTTCACTCGTGCAGATACTTTACGAAACCAATAATCAGATCCTAATTATTATTTTTCCTAAAATCTTCACTCGTGCAGCTACTTTACGAAATCATTAATCAGAGCCTAATTCTACTTTTTCCTAAATTCTTCACTCGTGCAGATACTTTACAAAATCAATAATCAGAGCCTAATTCTTATATTACCTAAAATCTTCACTCGTGCAGCTACTTTACGAAATCAATAATCAGAGCCTAATTCTTATTTTTCCTAAAATCTTCACTCGTGCAGATACTTTACTAAACCAATAATCAGAGCTCTATTCTTATTTTTCCTAAAATCTTCACTCGTGCAGATACTTTACGAAACCAATATTCAGAGCCTAATTTTTATTTTTCCTAAAATCTTCACCTGTGCAGCTACTTTACGAAATCAATAATCAGAGCCTAATTCTATATTTTCCTAAAATCTTCACTAGTGCAGATACTTTACAAAATCAATAATCAGAGCCTAATTCTTATTTTACCTAAAATCTTCACTCGTACAGATACTCTACAAAATCAATAATCAGAGCCTAATTCTTATTTTACCTAAAATATTCACTCGTGCAGCTACTTTACAAAATCAATAATCAGAGCCTAATTAGACTTTTTTCTAAAATCTTCACGCGTGTAAATACTTCACGAAATCAATAATCAGTCACCTAATATCAATAATCAGAGCCTAATTCTAATTTTTCCTAAAATCTTCACTTGTGCAGATACTTCACGAAATCAATAATCAGTCACCTAATATCAATAATCAGAGCCTAATTCTAATTTTTCCTAAAATCTTCACTTGTGCAGATACTTCACGAAATCAATAATCAGTCACCTAATATCAATAATCAGAGCCTAATTCTAATTTTTCCTAAAATCTTCACTTGTGCAGATATCTTAACGCGTGCACATAATATCAAATAAAAAACTAATAACCTAATCTAAAATATAATCCTTATACTATAGATTAATCAATTAATAATAAATAAAAACTTATATAATAATGTTACTGTTAATTTCAGTAGAATCCGATCGGCGGTATAATGCATCTTCCACATCAATATCATCATGTATTAATGTGACGTCATCGTATTCTCCTTCTTCATCATTCATTGTGAATTTGATGTTTGTAGAATGTTTTTTATTAGTTGAAGAAGCTGATTTTGATATGTCAATGGTCGATTGAAGAAGGTAGGTTGTTAGGTTTTTAATGGAGGTTTGATTGGTGATTGAAGAATGTAGGTTGTTAGGTTTTAATGGCCGATTGAAGAAGGTAGGTTGTTAGGTTTTAATGCCCGATTGAAGAAGGTAGGTTGTTAGGTTGTTAGATAGGTTGTTAGGTTGTTAGATAGTTTGTTAGGGTTTGATTGGGAGAGAATGAGGGGTTTACACCTCGACGTTATGGAGGTGCGTGTGTTTTTTTCCTTTTATACTTCATTCTAGGGAATTTTTTGCAATTTATAAAACTTAGTGTAATTTTTGGGCTAATCTTAGCCATTGAATCAAAAAAAGGAGGGGGTGGATGAAGGTCTGAGATCACATCTCACCATTTCACAAAATCCCCCTTTCTCATTTGAAAATGCCCATATATATATATATATATATATATATATATATATATATATATATAGGGGGCTTTATTTACAGAGCTGATCTTATTGACAAAACTTGCAGAACTCCTCTAAACCAATGAAAAATTTCTAATTATTAAATCTTTTATTTATTACAAAAGGGTATAATAGTAAAAGATACTTTCCATATTTTTTGAATTATTAAAATATTCATTTTTATTAAAAAATTAATTTTCAAAATTATTATCTTTTTTATATTTAATTTTTTATCAAACGAAAAACGTATATGTTTTTCACAAACATATATGTTTCTCACAAAAACATATATGTTTTTTACATTTTTTCCTGGATGGATTCAAAACAAGATAAGGTGCATGCGTGTTTTTTACATAACGTAAATTTATATGTTTTCTATCATGATTGCTTACACTTTATATCCACCTACTAATATTTTATCTAACTATTATTTTTTTGGAAGTTTGAAGCACAGATAAAAAATACAAACCTTTATAAAAACAAAATTCATATACATATATGTTACACTTCATTTAATAACAACTAAAAAAAACTTATAATACTACAATTTTATCTCTTCAGAAATTGCAAATTATCTTCATGCATATATGTGTTCATGAACTTGTAGGTCTTCAAATGATATCTTTATCATCTTCGTCATCTTCGTTTATCTGGAACAAGCATACACAAAAATAATCAAACTACAGACATATATTTAAAACATACATGTTTTACAACTTAAAACATACATGTTTTTCATAACACTATCTGAAACATATATGTTTCACTTGCATACTTTAAAAAAAATTATACACTTAAAAAACATACATGTTTCGCATAATGTAAAGTATACATGTTTCAGACTTTATGAAACATATATGTTTCAGATGCTTCTCCTCTTTCACAAATCTCGTATACCCAAGAAACATACATGTTTCATATACCAAATCTCGCATACGCAAGAAACATACATGTTTCATATCATACATGTTTCATTACTCAAAACATACACGTTTCTTATAATGTAAAACCATGATTATAGTTTATAAACATACTTGTTTAATAAACATATTTGTTTCTTATTGTAATTTATAAACAAGTACGTAAGGTAGTTTGGTTTCATAAGCATGATAATGAATCTTTATTTAACCATTCAACAAAAATATGCAAACACAGAAGACTTGGATGATTGCATTTCTTTCTTGGACCCATTTAAGTATAACCATTTGAATGTGAGCGCAAAACACAAACCTAAAACTCATCATCATCGAAAGATCTTTTTATACACATATTTATTTATAGATTGCTTAATACAAAAAACAATTCTATAAGATCTACATATAAAAAAAGTTTTGAATAGAACCTGTTATGGACTTTATATATACCATGGCCATCACACGACATCCCGATGGCGACAAAACACAACCCGCAACAACTTGACAATATGCTTTTACAGATCGAGAGTTTTGGATTTATAAAGGTTCATAGAACAATTCGATTGAGGAGGTTTTTCCGAGACTACCGATCTGATTGCAATATGGTGGGAATGAGAATGGGAGGTGGTTAATTTTTTTTTGTATGTGATTAGTTTTTGAAGATGAAACTAAATTGATACCTGGATAGATGATGAACAAAAGAAAATCGTGATTAGTTTTTGTATATATGATTAATATTTGAAGATCGTGAGATGGAGATTAAAAGGGATACATCGGTGGCCTTGATATATCTGATGATCATGGTGTTGGAGAAGTATGAAGGAGGCGGTGGTTTGATATTGTGATTGCGAGAGAGAGACAATGTGGTGGTGGTGAATGATTTAATAATCAGATGCTAACTTTATGGAGTATAAAATGCCAACTTTGCCCTTATTTTATTTATTTTTTGTAACACAAGTTCTGGATATTTTCATAAATGCCATTTTGCTTTGGCATGTTGTACATTATGTATTATTAAGTGTAAAAATGATAGTTCTGCGAGTTCTGTCACTTAAATGAGTTCTCTAAATAGTTACACTATATATATATTTATATATATATATATATATATATATATATATATATATATATATATATATATATATATATATATATATATATATATATATATATATATATATATATATATATATATATATATATATATATATATATATATATATATATATATATATATATATATATATATATATATATATATATATATATATATATATATATATATATATATATATATATATATATATATATATATATATATATATATATATATATATATATATATATATATATATATATATATATATATATATATATATATATATATATATATATATATATATATATATATATATATATATATATATATATATATATATATATATATATATACTAGTTGCGTAACCCGCCCAACGGGCGGGTATGTTTCATTAGATTGTTTTTGAAAGAACGTTGCTCGATTTGTTATACTGGTTGACATTTGGACATACATGGTTTAACTGTTTTTATTTTAAAAAACAATCTTTGATTACGCTTGGGCTCGGTTTACCCAACTTTCATGTTAATTTGTTGACGTATATAAATAGTTGAAAATTTTAGTTTAATCGTTTTACGGTAATTTGATGAATACATATTCATAATTTGTTTAATACGGAGTACATATTTTTTTGTAAAATTTTAATTATAAGAATATATTGTGTATAAAGTCTATATTTTTAATTTAGTGGTTCACTTGAGTTGATTTTAAAGTTTATGTTTTGTTAATGACACCGATTTAATGTAGCTTTTCTTATTGTATAAAATATTTTTGCTTTGTATTAAAAAGTTTTTAAAATAATGTGAATAGGATGATATTTGTTTTATGAACTATATAATATTTTTATGTAACGCAAAATTGTTTAAACACTTTTATAATATTTTAATTTACACTTGACCGTCTAATTTTTACAACATTCATATTATAAATATATATATATATGAATCGCTGCATCTTTTTGACCGTATTTATGATGCACCTTAGTTAAATTATGTCCTTTTCACTTGGAGTACTTGGAATTTTGTTCAGAAGTAGTTATGTGCCTATAACACCAACTACTTCAAATTCATAAGAATAAGGGTAAAAGAGGTTCTAAATATCGTAAGGCGTGGTGTGACGGCAAAGTTAAGCCTTAAGCTTTTACGGTTAAGGCGAAGCTTTTGCGTTTTTAAGACGTGATTTAAGACGGCATAAAAATGTGATTTTATTTTTTATATTTATATAATTTTTATAGAAACCGAGATTAAAAAACGTTGTAGTACATAATAAATAAGGTTAAATTGTTATTTTTACATATAATTTTCGTTACTTAAAAAAATTAAAAAGTTGGAGTTGAATAAAAAAACTCGCCACGCCTCATGCTTTTGCCCGCCATATCGCGCCTTTTCACGCCACGCCTAAAACCCACGCCATGGCTATATCGTAACGGCGAGGCCACGCCTCACATCTTTGCAACGCATTTGCGCTGCCATGGCGCGCCTTTTAGAACCTTACCTTGGGTAAAAGCAATACAATAACATCGTATTTATTGAAATGTATCGACTTTAAACATTTACTAATTTATAACGTGATTTTACCAATAAACTTGTTTGTTTAATTTAACTTAATAATTCATGTCACTACTAAAATCCACCGTGGACTACTAATATAACCGCCCATAAATTAGTAAGTGCTTAAAGTCGATATATTTGATTAAGTACGACGGTATTGTATATTTTTTACCTTTAATTTAACTAATTAACTTTACAATATTAATGGGTAAAATAAGTACGTGGATAATACCGTGCAAACGTGTCGATAACAAGTCATTATATTGGTGAAGACGGAACAAATTTGAAAGTTTATTGTTAGAGTCACGCGATAAATTAGAAAATATTTAAAGTCGATATATTTAAATAAATACGATGATATTGTATATTTTTTATCCTAGAAATATCACGTTTGAAAACCAAACCACGATGGACCTATTTAGTCTCCTTTAAGTAAAAAAAAGACTAAATTATCTAAATTGATAGAATTGAAACATATTAACATGAAAATGTTTATTTCATACATAACATACAGATATACGAATGAAATAATGAGATGTTATTGATTTTATTATTCTAATATTCGGGATGTGTTTTCCGAGTTCCACGAACTTGGGTTGCAAGGAATAATCTGTAGTAGAGCATGGAAGGATTTAAATGTATGTGTATGAAAAGAATTCTATTTGCATAAAACAGTGTAAACAACAAAAGAGTTAGAAAAAAAGTTCAAGCAAATACATAGGCCAAATGAAAAATAAATACATCCAAGCCACTTAAACAACTAACCAAGCCACTGAACCCCAACAAAATAACTGAACGAAACTTTCTGATGAATTTAGCAATAATTAATATATAAAGGCAATTGTAAACTTGGCAGTTTGAGGCCTTTAATGACTGTCATTGCAGAAGCACGAGCGACACACAGAATGGTTCGTAATATTTTCGCTATGGTTCTCAAGCTTCTGTTCGAATCTATATTTGTTTTCATTCATTCTAGCTATAGATATCTATCTGCAGTTTTTTAGATTGAATCCAATTCGCATCAGATTGTCTTACTCTTATCCATATACACGACATTGCAGCAGAAAAAACTTGCCCTCATTTTATCTCACATTACAAACATTAAAGCTGTTTAAATTTGTTTAAATAACTGCATCTTAACTTGAAAAAGAATAATCATACGATTATTAGATGGCCCATGAGGTATGGATAAAGGTAGATGAAGATATTGTACCTGGAAGACACACTTCAATAGAGGTTTATTTGCAACCTGTAGACGCCCTATATCCAGCTCAATCCACACAAGCTCACTGATCCAATCACCCACATAATAGCACATGGCTTATTTTACCATGTTTTTGGTTAACCAAGTAAGAGGAAATATGCAATTTGATTTGTTTATGGAGATACTCGAACACAAATTCGAGTGTAGAAATACAATTTTACAGAGAAATGAGCAGTTTGTGCTATATTTGGTGGGTCGTATATCTCCATGTCTTCCTTCAAGGTTAGAGCTTTTAGACACATGACGGTGTTAGTTTTGTTTGGCTAGAGATTTTAGAATAGCATTTCTGGCTCGGCTCAGATCAGGTCTTCCAACATGGTTCCTTAATTGTTGTTAATCCCTTGCCGAAAACATAAAAAGGTGCATATCCTTTAAAGAACAAAGATATAGTATCAAGTAATAATTGATGGTTAATAAAATGAGAAAGATAAAACTTACTGTATAATAGTAGCAATTACAGGTCATATAAAAATAATTAAGATACCTGCTCATAACACACTATAGAAAGAGCAATATGCATAGATTACGTAGCTGAATAAGATAAACATATATTCAGAAAAAAATAACGGTAAGCAATACTTTTGTAAAATAGTTGCCCGATGGGATATGAACATGGGGAACCATATTAAGAGCCATTATTGTATTGCAGCGGCATATATATACTAAATATTATCTTATGATTTACATTCACCCACAATACAAGGCATTAGAACCTATGATATGTAAATATTATAATGTACAACAATGAATATATATGCATTTGCAGTATTTAGGTTTATGTGAATATCAACTGAATGCAAAAATTCTATTTACAAACAGTAGTGGCCATCAGTTCCAAAAGCTAATCACTTGTACAATTATGATACTCATTTAATATTATATGCAAATTACTTTTTATATCTTAACTATATATGTGAATGCACATATAACCTGACATTGTCTTTTAAGTCCACCACAAGGTTTATGTACACATTAATATCCGAAGCTGAACCTGAATTCACTTGTAGCAGAGATACCCAAAGCTTGTTACAGTAGGATCTACCATGCAAGTGGAAAATCAGGTGATTTATAAAGACTCTAATGTAGTGAAAATATCCTGCAATATGTATATATCAGAAAGCTTACTTCTTTCTCCATACTTGTTAACTCCTCGAATACCGCCCGTCACAAATATAGACACTCCATCCTGATGAAAAATTAGACCGGTTTGATAAATTAGCTGTATATGGAGGTAATAATAACTACATAGTAGATAAGTTCCAATATAAGCTTCTTTATACATATCAAGTATAATTTTTTTATGTAATTATCGCCTCTTTCAAACATGTTGACCATATTCATATTATTTTTTACTCTTGCAAATTATAAAAAAAAATGTTTCGACATGTTACCAACCTGTCTATTATTCAGCCTCTAAGCAAAATGAATAAGTCTGTAAGAGAAAACCAGTAAGAGAGCACACACCGTTGAAGCAAAGATCATGGTTGCACACACAGTAGTTCCACCGCTACTTCTTGAAGTTTAAACATCTGATCATAGACTAAGTTCCATTTTGATGGTTGCACATACATGTAATGATTAGTGTATCCTAGATGATGAATACTAATACCAATTTGGCACGTTCAATCTCCATACCTGTGGTTACTGCTACTTGTACTTCCTGTATGGGTTGAGCTACAGCTACCACTGCAGCTTCCGGTCAAACCCGCAACCATTTGTGGTTGATTTTCCAACACGGGTCTAGGATCATTATTCAACTTGGAAACTTTTGTCAACACTGCAAGTAAAACATAAATACAAAAAAAGTTTTCGTATTTCTTTTGCAATATTTTTAGTTGGGGAGTATTTGCTACCCCTTAAGGACTCTCGGGACTTTGAAGAAGACTGAAGATTCGTCATCTGAAGATGTAAGCTATTGCTTATGTTGATCCAAGTATTTTAAACTATTTGGGTTGCTTTTTATTCTAAGAATATTTTTAGTATTTGCATAGGAGCCAGCAAAGAAGACAGTAGTTGCTACAAAAAATGGGACAAAAAGCTACTAAAAAGAAAGAATCAAGTTCTGAATCTAATATTTTGGTGGAGGTACAATAATAACTGTAACACACCTTAATCCTAGGTGATGGTGGTTTAGGAGGTGAGGGCTGTAACATAAGTGATAGAGTTTCGCATTGCTTATCGGCTTATTTTCTACAAACAAAATGCCTTTAAATTAAACTGGTGAAAAAAATTATTTATTATTCCTCATATAATAAGGAAATGTGTACAGATTATGATTAAGAATGAGCTTTGCATTTATATAGTGGTAACAAAAAAGAATGCATTACTTACAGAAACAAAAAAATCGGGCAACCAAGAAAATATGCATAATGTACAGTATTTGGCTATGGAAACTAATTACAGGAGCTGGTAAAAGGTCAATCTTTTCCCTCCAAACCAGCCAGTCTAAGTTACGACACTCAGACAATGTACTGACAGAAACTTGGCCCATAGGCGGTGAAAAAAAAAATACAAATCTCAGTATTTACCTTTAGTTACTATGTAAAATATGTGCTGTAATTTTGACTTCCAAACGCCATTATCCTAAACAGCCTAATGTCTGCTGATTGTTAAAAAGCTCGAACCACCGCTGTCAACGATCGTCGTTACTTCCCACTGTCACCGTCAATATCCATCTTTCAAACTCAAGATCTGTAAAAATCTATGTCTATAGGTTTATAAATAAAGGATGGGTATAAAACATTGTTTTAAAAACATGAGGTTAAGATGATATATAACTGAGGCTGCAAGGGCAAGAACATAAACTTTAAAAATTAGCTTAATAGGAAGATACCTCTTTTTGAATGCAGTTGCGAACTAATTGCGTTATCCCAACAACCACATACATTACTTTTCGTTCATGATTCTTTACTGGTTTTCTGAGTCAAATCAGGTGAGTTGAGTGAATCCGTACTCCATCTTATATGACATTAAAATATACACATTGGTCAAACCTGACTTGTTCTATTCTGATTCACACCAAAAGGTTGTAATGTTGAGCTAAAGCTTATATAACTGTTAAAAATTTACAAAATTTAAAAATTAAAATTTGTGGTTTCGTTGTGACAAAAATCTGCATATAAATCTCACAATTTTCTATTGTAAATTGGAGTTTAGATTATTGTGTAATTTTTATAATCCTTTAAGACATTGATTTTGTCTTGATCCACACTAAAGTTTTTGTTCTGACGTGTCACTCAAAGTGCCTCCTATTTTTTGCCATCGCTAGGTTGGTGGGGTGTACTTATATACTATTTTAGTTATGATTATGATAAGTTGTGTATCCTTCAGATATGTGGAATGAGTCACTGTAACTACAGACAAAATAAGATAAGTCGTACGGGTCATAAACAATGCGGCAAGCTACCTAAATAAAGTTTGCTTCATATATTCCTCTTTTCGTAAATTTATAAAAGTTGTACAAAGTTATATTTTTGATTTGTATTTGCTGAATACTGTGTAAAGTTCGTTTTATATTTAAAGCGGGGCACATATGGGATGCAACAGGTAATAATTCCTTTTTAAAACCCCACACAACATATCTTTTGATGTAAGTGGTACCTGACACAACATTTCTTTTGTATCTTTAGGTTGGTTTTCAATATATATCTACCTTTCAAAAAAAGTGGTACCTGCATATGCCATAAGTCTGCTGATACTTAGTTTAACGCCTCCATTTGAACAACTGTTTCTGTCTCAGGTTGCAAGCGAGTGATTACCAGTGTAGCATTGTTAGCTGCAACAGCAGACGCACCTACTTCAGTTTCTACAATAACTTGTTGCAAAGCCAACTTTACACTCAACCAACTCCACATATGTTTTCCAACAACTTTACAAAATCATTGTACTGATCAAACAAAATAAACATCCAAACAACTTGTCAATTCAAAAAGAATTTAACAAAATAAATAGAAAACTTCTTCCTTGCTTCATAAGTTTCATGTACCTGAACATATACATGCATTATAGTTTATATAAGTTTCAGTATCAATAGATCCCCAACAGAAAGAGGATAGTAGTACACGAGAACCTTAGCTAGAGCCTCCCTTTTCACACTTGTTGGATTCTTATGCTTCATATTTAGATTGTATTCTCATCATCAGGAGGTGTTCCTGATCATCAATGTCGAAGAGAAGCTTAAGTTCACAACCAAAAAACCTAAATACAATTAACCAAAACCCAATAAATGCCAACTTACCCAAACACAACCATCAAAAAGCTCAAAGCAGCAGGAACCTCTCACTCTTATCAATCTGCAAGCACATAAGAAAGAGTCAGTCCTTAATCTATAGATGATTATTATACTATTATCATTAAAAAGTTTCTTTTTAAATCACAATATGTAACAGAAATAAAATTCAATGTCCATATATCATGTCATACATATCATTAAGTCACTAAAACATATTTACATGATTTTCATATAATGTGTTGGCACAAATATAAATATGAGAGCCCATGATCCCTACTAGAACAGAAGGTGCGACTGATGTCTGTTCAATGGCAGTTAAGGGAGGTACTTGTGTAGTTGCTGGCGTACGTATCTGCTTTTAGAAATTTAATATTAACAACGAATGTAAATATAAACAATACATTTATAAATGAATGACATGTTTTTTAGTATCTTACATTGTAATTTAGAGGAAGGGCCGTCGGGCTATTCTGACCAGTCGTATAATTATTATTTATTGGAAAATCTTGTTGGGATTGTGGTGATACAAACAATATCGGACTGCTTGGTAGACATCACGCACATAAAAATCTTGGGCAGTAGGCAATGGTGGAGGAGGCGTCCCTATACCATGTCCCAGTGGTGGTGGTGGTGGTGGTAGTCCAGGTCTAGGAGGTAGAGGTTGCATCGGCTGAGATACCATAATTTATAATTTGGCCTCCCGACAGGTAAAAACTGCTGATGTACCATATATGGGGGGCCTGGGTGCGGAGGACCTTCTGAACGGAACTACATCAAAGTAAAATTTTAGAACCTGTTGAACGCAACAATGACATCATAGTGACTAAGTTATTTTTTATTATTAACAGAGAAATAAGGTGTTACATTTTGTCTTTGGAGGATTGGTTGATCCAGAGTAGCAAGCCCTTTTGGGCATCTGGGCCAGCGGCCATTTGCGAGTGAATGATTCATCTTCCTGCTATCATCCACTGTACCAAAACGGTCACATGGGTCACGGGTTAAAGATCACCTAAATTATCTGTATTACATGGACAATACCATGTCTGATAGTACTTATGCCCATTGAAATCCTCATATGTAAGACCTCTCTAAAACAAACCAAAAACACTATATAAATAACTTTTAATCACAAAAGAGAAGATCATCAAAATTCAACAAGAATTAAATAGATTTTTATGATCTCATCTTCCACACCCTGTAAGTAAGATTTGTCACTTAAACTTTCATTACATAATCTAATATTAAGACGACTACACAAATTAATCAGGAAAAACTATTATATATTTCTTTGAATCATATCATAGGGAAGTAATACCTGAAAGCCCCATGACCCTAAAGGTGTAAATCTTTCTAGCATATGGTGGCCAAAGCCTCCTGGTCCATGGTGATCATGCATAAACAGAGGGTGATCATCATGAGGGTGAAACCTACCATGGGGCGAGATTCCCGCATGAAGCTAGTTAAAAGAAGAGTGCCGACACTTTGGTCTTCGGCTTAGTCACTTTAGCTAACTGTCACCATCCTGACATTATAGCATTAGAGATTGCTAATTATCAAATTTATAACTTCGATTTACCTTGAGAAAATAACACAATTAAGATTAAACTCACCAGTTTATCAAATAACACTTCTTATAATTTGCAATAATACCTTTTTCTGAAGTAGGTTGGCAATAATACGGTTTTCACCCATGCAGGGTTGTTGCCTGTATATATGGTTTACAACAAAAACAAAACCATAAAAAGAAATAAGGTTTTCATAGAAAAGAACATACAAACTCATAATATAAAAATAAAAAAAAAGTAGAGATGATAAAAATATATTTACTATAACGATCTTGGATATTACTTTTATTATAAAACTAACCCTGGAAGCGATGTCTCTGAAATCAGTGTGATGCATCAAGATTATCTTACAACTATTCATTAAGGTTTAGAAAAGAAGATACATACCTTGTTTCACATGATCCATTAACGTTTTGAGCAGATATGCCTACAAATATTAAAAGAAGAACAATATTTGTGAAACAATAAGATTAGCGTTCTGATAACAAAAATGTCAGATTAGGGTTCTAACATTTGTTTTAGTATTAGATTTTGTGAAGATTGACATACGATTGATTTTGTGAAGATACGATTGAAATTGTTTAAAAAAATATATACTTTCCAAAATAAAAATAAATCTGCCGATTCAATTTAAAAACATACACTTTCCAAAATAAATAAAATATAGCTATACCCAATGAGATAATGCCACATAAGATATGATATGGCGCCTCTTTATTTTCCTATGTCAAACTTAGCCCCATATATATATTTTATATATATATATATATATATATATATATATATATATATATATATATATATATATATATATATATATATATATATATATATATATATATATATATATATATATATATATATATATATATATATATATATATATATATATATATATATATATACATATATATATACTAATAGCATAACCCGCCCAACGGGCGGGTTCGGTTCGTAAATCTATACCGAAGTAACATTTTTCGTTCTGTTGTAATGGTTAGCAGTATGACATATAACTATTTTTATGATTAACACATTTTTAATATGAACCAATCTTTGATAGTGTTAGATTCTGGCTCACCCAACAAACGGATTCAATTCATAAACGGTTGTCTTTTCTTGCTTATATTTGGTTTTGTAATGATATATGTTTATCACTTGTTGGGTTCGCTGGACGGACGAATTTGTTTCATGATATCATATTATCACTAAAAAGCTCCTATTCAATTTGTGTTTATTTTATACACTAATTAAAGGTTTTACTTTATGCTTTATCTATAAGAGGTCAACTGAGCATATAAAAGCGTTAAGTGTTAAATAGATAACATTCCACAAAATAAAGTTGTTAAGACTCAAGTTAAATGTGTAATATTACGTTTGTCCTATAATTATAGTCAATCGACAAAAAATATAGTTTAATAAAAAATTATTTTTCAATTTTTTTTCTTACTTTTTTAAAAAAGACAATTTTTACTCCTAACCAATTAAATTAAAACTTGTTTATTGTTTGTAATAATACTTTCAAGTGAGAGTGATATTACACAGTTAATATATATTACTTATCTATTTTTGAACAATAATTATTAATTTGAAACCTCCGAAAATAATAGTAACCTGAAATATAATTTTGAGACGGAAGGATTAACATAACATGAGGGGACCAAGAAACAACTATGTTCCTAATGGCAATTATTTGTTTACTACTATATAGGGCTGAGCACGACAGACCAATATCAACCCGGACCAGAAAATCAGACCAGATCGGACCGACCCTAACCGGACCTCGGTCCGGTCCTCGGTCTGGGGTTTTGGACTAATTTGGTCCTCGGGCCGGTTAGTTCAATCTGGTCCGCTTCTCTCTTACCAAAATCTCGTCAATTATGTCTAATAGACCGGACCGAGAACCGAACCGGACGACGATGATGACGTCGGATAAGATTCTCGTATTTTGAAGATCGATTTCGCATAAGCTATTTTATTTTTATTATTAATGAAATGTGTTTTTAGTTTAAATTAAATTGTCGGAAAAAAAGAAAAAAAAGTGGTAGGGTCACGATAAACCGAGAAATTATGGCGTTAACCAGGGAGAGAGATTGTGGGGTTATGAGAGAGAAAAAAATGACGTGGCATACCTTTGGGCCCACGGCTTGAGCTCCACGGCTCAACTACACCGTGCGCTCTAAGGCTAGTATGCTAGTTTGACGACGTTGGGATATTAGTAATAAATTTAAAATTGGGCAGTTGTCTTGGCGCAACAAAGAACTTTCTAGTCTCTCTTGCTCATATTTTAGCGTAACAGAATTCCATGTTTCATTTTGAATCAATTTCAATCATCGATATCACATTTGGATAACCACCGTGAAGCAACCTTATATAATAAATAAAAGAATAATAAGAGTGGTGGTGAGATTGTACATTATCGCTCATTAACTTGGACCATTTTAAAACAACAAATAACAACATTGAGACATTTCTTGATGTGAACACATATTATCGGTCGCCAGTTAATTACTCAGTTGATCAGATGAGATTTCCTCAGAGGACAACTTTTACATAATGTTTTGAACCTGGTTTTTAAATCGACTCGGTCAAATCATTGGGCTCAGGTCAATCCGGTTTTTTTTAAAAATAATTTCTTTATATTTTTAATAATTAACAAAAAATTATATCTAAAAACTATAAAAACTTTTGTATATTAAATATATAAATTGTTTACCAATCAATATATAATATAAAAAAATAGGTCGCAAATACGTAAAATAAAAAAAATCCAAAAAAATCGTAACATGGCCGGGTCTCGGGAACCGGGTTAACTTAGGTCACCCCAAACCCGGCGTGTCTAGCCGAGTTTTGAAAATGTGAAAGCGGATTAATATAACCTCTTATTTTTGCCGAAACCGGGTCAGGGTCAGCAGGTTGAGCCGGGCCTGAAACGTTGCTTTTACATATATCAGGTGGATAAAACTAAAAAATGTAGTATTATTTATGTTATCGATATTTTTAACTATTGAGTTACATGTGAGGTTTTGACATTTTCTTGTTGGTCGTTGGAAGACCCAGCAAGATTATGCAAGTACTATCCCACAATTTCTAAATGAAATTCAAATTGGTAAAGAGAAATATCATGTCACTATACTTTGTCGAATCATGCAGTAAGAATTTTAAAACCCATTTTGAAGAAAAGATGTTTGGCCCTAGTCAATGGTCAAGGCGCACAAGCACTATCTTCGACATATCTGTTGAACATGGATCAACGGATGTCTTTTCATCACCACCCATAAGACTTTTCTTAGATACTTCTGCCACTTCAGCAAAAAGTTGAACATCTGTTTCAGACGTTGTAATATCTATAGCATCAGAGATACCAAGATAAAGTCTAGACCAGGGAGTAGTAATACATCCAACTCACCGCGGAAAGAACAATGGTTGTTGCTTTCTCCATTATATCTTCAATAAACATTTAGCTTTCGGGAAGGACATTAAGTATTGCTAAGATGAATCTACACCAGTTGCTATAATTTTAAAGTAATTGTATCCTAAAAGAAAGAAAAGCAGAAGTCATAACCAACCAGTTCACAAAAGAAAATATTGCAACTTGTGAGCATGAACTGGTATCTCACCGGAGATGTCATGATGAACTATTAGAAAAAATGAATGTCAAATTCTTTCATCTCTCTGGATGTCCACTGTCTTTTCATACAATGAGAGGAAAGTGTCAAACCACCTACGACCGATTTTTCGCTTCACTTGAAATATATAATTTAAAGGTATACAAATCACATAAATGTTCCTCTAATGAGATAATGACTCTGTCTCAGCTGAAATGAATGCACCTTTGGGTAAGGTCCCATGTTCATTTTCTGGAATTTGAAACATAAGAAATGTGGCCATGGTTATTTGGAATGTGTTGAAGGAACCAGTAATTAAAGAAGGTATCGAGTATAACTTGTTGAGCATACTCAATTGCTTAAGCCCAAAAAAACGTATTTGAGGTTGATGGTTTGAAAGTAAAAATTACATGGATGCAAACTACAAAAAGTGTGTTGATGGTTGTTTATGTGTTGATATGTTGTTGGTTTATGCTATGTACATACCATTTAATCTGGCTCTTCTATTCTAGCGAGGTAAACCCCGAGCTAACCCATCACCTGAACAAACACAACAACCAAAAAAAACATCAGTCGGTCAAAGCAACAACCATAGTAGTAATCATATATCGCAGCAGTTACAAATTCCCATGAAAATGTGAGGTACCTGTTTTTTATATCAGCAGATAAGCGGGGTCAAATAATAGTTCAAAACAGATTCAGGCTAAAACATGTCATATTACAGAAAGCTCAGAATTGGAGATCATACATTTTATACCAGATCAGCAGCTGACGGAATCAACTTCTCGTGAGGGGATAATGTCAACGATTGGCAGCTGGTTTATCCACCTCAACCTTTTCGAATAACTGCAAACATAGGTTAGTGGCATAACATATATAAGGTGCACAAACTTTGATATCTTACTATAAAAAAGATCCAGTACCTGTTAAAGACTATATACAAGTGTTGTACTCCTATCACCAACAGACCAGAATGTAGTATTATGAGACTTGTAAGATGGAAGGATGTTGAAATAATAACCATGCAATATGGAGGCGTTAAGCTAATGATCATTCCCACCACGTCAGTTCTGTTTCGCTGACAGAACTCCTAAGGTGATTATGACTCCAATGTTCTATCAGTAGCCACCATTTTACGACTCACATAGTTGGATCTAGTAGATGCATCAATAGTGGCAGACCACCCTAAAAAGATAATAAAAGAAAATCTCTTAAAACATTGGACTTTATAATGCTAATAAAATCCTTTGTCGCATTGTTTGATTAATTTGCATTGTATAGGATCATGACTCTAAAATTATTCCATTAAAAAAGTTAATAAGCTACAGATATGAAATTATCCGAAGCACATGTGAAACACTTTATGACGCTTACGCTTTATGAGAAGGGAAAGCGTCCACCACCATAATCACCTTGCAACAACCATAACTGGAAAGCAATCCAAAACTTTTTCTTCCTAAACAAATTCCGCCTACAAAGAAAAAGCATATAATAAGCTTATTAGAAACACCTGAGTATCAGATCTGCCTACAAAAAAAGCATACCACAAGAAGGGCTTCAATTCAGCTTTTTTGCATACATAGAGATTTTATTAGAAAAACTCCCATGACCGATATGACCGATACGACCAATGTTTAAAATAAACAAAAGAAATTCTCCCCTAACCTGTTAGTCACTACTTGTGATGTTTTGCCAGTAACAGCCATTATTTGTATCGTGTGCTTTGCATCAGCCAAACCAATTACAACCAACGATCAATACGTCCAGCTTGAACAAACTCCAGATCCAATTCATCGAGGTTCTAGCTTTTGTGAACGGAATACATCATTAATAAATACTCGTAAAAAACAGCACCTGAACAAACAAATAACTATTAAGAAACAAATTCCGTATTACAGTATCCTCATCTATATTAATAGATAATCTGGTTTTTCTTGTAATTCAATGTCTTCTTTGACTTCATTATCTAAGATTTGGGTTTGTACTGAAATTCTAACCACAGTTTGTGTTACCCAGGTAAAATAACTTTTTCTCACCGTTAATATCATTAAAGAGTTAACAATCGGATAAGCTCATAAGGTTATAAAAAGTAAGTTTAGTGCACATCGATCTGTTCATCATTATTTTCTTTTTAACATTTATATGGTTACCATGCTCATATGAGCAAACTGGGCAAATTATATATAGCTTACCCTTTTTTTACCCAATAAATCTATCATATATAGCATGAATATAGCATCCTTAAATAAAAAAGCTCACCACATGTTAGATGCACATAGATAAGCCTTCCAATAGAAGATAATTTTGAGATATTAGCATATGAGAAAAAAGGAAGCTAACCTGTACCAAAACATTGAAAATCCGATTAGTTTATAGAAGAAAACTTGACTTGATCCTATACACAATTAAGTCATGCATGTATCTATTGTCACTCTGCATGTCTTCCTCTCATTAGAATTTTCTCTAGTATACATAAAGCCTAAAAAGTAAAAAAATAAATTATCATGAAGCTATTAAGAAGAACACGTACCATTTTTCTGATGAATGATACTATTCAGGTTTTGAGAAACAGGATATATGATTTAAAGATATAATTAAGGAATGGATACACATAAATCTTATGATTAGGGTTTTGAAAAAAGTTTTATTACCTGTAGAACCAAAGTTCTGAGAGCCAAAACCAAAGCAAAAGGAGGAAAAGGGAGTCGTCCTTTGTTTTTTTTGTCTGTGAAGATAGATGAATGTGAATTAGGGTTATGTGAAGATAGATAAATGTGATAGATATCATTATCATTATATCAGAATATTTGTAATGATTGTTTTAAGATTAATTTATGATCGGGTTGTATAGTTGTTTGAAAAAGATGGAGATTAGGTTTTAAAGGATAACACGCATAAAAATAAATATGTCGATTAAAAAGATACACTTTCCAAAATAAATGAAATATAATATAGCAAATGAGATAATGCCACGTAGGATATGAGGTGGCGCTATCTTATTTTCTTATGTCAAACTTAGCCCCATATATATATTATAGATATATATATATATATATATATATATATATATATATATATATATATATATATATATATATATATATATATATATATATATATATATATATATATATATATATATATATATATATATATATATATATATATATATATATATTATAGGTATAATTATGATTTGATACCACATATTTTAATCAAGTCATATCCCAGTCGCATCTTTAAACCAATAAAATTTGTTTAAATCCTAAAAAATCTCACTTTTTCCTAAAATAAGTCTTAATTTTTCGAAATTTTTGCAAAATCCACGTTTTGCAAACGCAATTTTATAAAAAAAAACACGTCCCGATTTTTTATACGGGTCTTCTTTTTTCCAAGCCCTTATATCATTTTTAACCCTAAAATAAAACCACGCCTCCTTTTTTCATCAAAACCTTCTCCTTCTTCTCCTCTATCTTAACCCTAACCCTAGATCTAATCAAATATATTATCTTTTCGGATTTCTTTGTCTGATTCAAGATCGGGTAACAACAAAAAATAGTGACCATTTTGGAGATCCAATTTTGTGTTGGTCACTATTTAAACATCTATTATAAGAGAATGCTACCACCTCTATCCCCGATGTGTTTATGAAGCTTTCTCAGAATATCAGTTACGTGAGCTTCTAAAAACTCCCCTTAATTCTGTGTGCTCACAAATTAAAAGTTTCCAGGTTGGTAAAAAATTGGGGAATTCCTCTCAGCTACTCTAAATCCACCCGACTCATTGGCTGAGGGTACTAACTATCTGGCCATACATCCTTATATTATATGATATGAAGTATTTCAATTATATACATTGAATGATATATAATGATGGCGGTTTCTGTTTCTAGGATGAGACAGAGATTTCAAGGCTGCAACAGATAAGTCAAGCAAGATAATATAAGTGCTCTTGAAAAAGAGGGCGGATTTAGAGCAATTATGCAGACAGGCTTGAATACGTTTTATGAAAAATGGAGCAATGATTTTTTGTGGAAACACTTTAGTCTGGTAAAAATCTTATCATTAATATACCTTAGTGCCATGTTAGTCTAGCATTATAGTTTGCTCAAAAAAAGTCTAGCATTATAGAAGCATAATATCGAGAGAGCAGTGCTGAATGTCAATTTACCTCTAGCTCGACTTAGTGGTGTAATAATCTCTTTAGTGAATGAGACGATCATATATTGCTTAAGAAAAATGCCTACTACTAATTTGTGGTTATTTTGAAGGAAATTTACAAAGAGAAAGTTGGTATGAATGTGGGTGAGGACCCGATTATGGATGAAAACTGCCTTGGATCAACCCACAACATGCACTTAACACATCTTGAAAAGCAAAGAAAACTCACCAACATAGAAAACTCACCAACATCCCAGGTGTGAGATATGGTGCAGCCAGGAACTTCTTATGCTGGTATGGGCTAAGTGTGTCGATGTCATTTTTATTAAAATGATTTAGGAGGCCTTATGTTTATAAA
The DNA here is from genome assembly GCA_025667525.1 of Glebionis coronaria. NCBI lineage: Eukaryota > Viridiplantae > Streptophyta > Magnoliopsida > Asterales > Asteraceae > Glebionis > Glebionis coronaria. The sequence continues at coordinate 161,626 of JANFOE010001006.1, forward strand.
TAAAGATTATGTGTCTTTTAAACCTCTTTTTAGTATCTTCTTTTGAGTATGAATTTTAACTTGCCAGGCTCACATATGATAGGAGTTGGCTGAATTTGCAACGTGTTTTTCTTTTTTCTTTTTTGGCTTATTTTTTCTACTATAACATTGAAGAGTGACCAACCGTATCCATAACCAAGGCCTCAAAATCGGATACTAATAAAGCTATTTTTGAATCAAAGAGAAAAGAGGACGATATAAAACATAGATTACTGGACTTATCTGTGAGAGAGGAAGTATGTATCCAACCTTTTTTCTTGGTGACTTTTATTTTTGATTTAAAAAAGTTAGTGATCTAATATTGTTTTATTGTCCTTACGTGGTTGCAACAAGCTGAGACAATTAAAAGGAACCTGGACAAATATTGCTGTTAGAGTAAATAGCAGCCGACTCAAAACAACGTGAGAAGGAATTTCACAAAGGTATTTACACGTATAGGCTTTATCGTATACATGTTTGAGCAGTTGGGTTCACATTCATCTTCAAACGTTTCTAGCATAAAGTTTAGATATGGTTCCAGGGATAAGAAATCAAATTGGAAACAAAGATACATGTAAATGGCCGAATGAGGTGCTAAAAAAAGAAAGAAAACAGAAAAATGAAACGGTTTAAAGCGACATTTAAATCATTAAGCATATAATAAAATGCATAGATTGTAACCTAACTTTACTTCACTGTTTTACATTTTGGATTTTTGTTATTCTACCTTTCTGCAATAGTACTTTATTAGTTATTCGAGAGAATACAAAAACATGACCCCTTGGTCTGCTTTAAATATGTACAGTCCATGCGGCCTAGAATGTTCTTGGACCCATCCCAGTGAGTCAGTCATCATCCTATTCTTGATGCAAAAAAATTGAATTTTATAGTATGCAGGCGGTTCAAGAATACAAGCATTGGCGATCAGCGTCAAAGACCCATGCGTCATCAGGAAGAGTAACGATATTATGGCTGCAACTAAAGAGCAAGAAAATGAGGTATTGAAAGCTTTGTATATGACAGATTTCCAATTTGTAAAAGTTCGTGGTTTAGTTCATTAGATTGGACCTGTTAAGGTTGTTTACATTAGCTTATATGGTTAACTCATTGGATTTTGAGTCTTTTTACAAATTCTGATTTAGTTTATGTAGTTTAGTTCCTATATCACTACTATATTTATGTGCAATACAGATGCAAGACATTAAATTTCTATACTTGCCAGTGATAGTGAGAATCAGAATCCTAATTCTAAACTTGGTCAAATGCAGCTACGACATGAACAACGTCATCATGCCACAATGGAGGCGACCCAAATCCATTCTGCAACATAAGTATCGGTACCTTACCTGGTGTAGAACACCGATGCCAATATAAGTCGGTGAGTTACGTTTCTTGTACCGTACCGTTTTTCGGTGCCACTGCTTATCCCTTGGATGAGAAGGGCTAGGAAAATAGACTTTAAAGTCATGACATTTCATTTATTCTGGTGTTGCTCTTTTCAGGTTGATCAACATGTGTTTGAGAATTTAGTGCGTGAAAGGTTCCCCAATAAGCCTTTGGCACCATTAACAACCATTTAAAAGCAGCATCTGTATATCAGCAACCCTATATCACCATTAGTAATCGCTTATCAAAAACACCCCTATATCAGTAATCCGTTAAGACCATCATCAACCATTTATCAGCAACTTCTGGGTCTTCTACATGAAGGAAGCATATCAAGTTGAGAATATATTGCATAACAAAGTTAATGTACTGATTTTGTAGATGGAAGAATGACTTCTGCCAGTTCAGAACCAGAAACAGATTAGAAGGTTGCTCATGGAGACAACTCGTTCACTTTAAAGATTTTCATGTTCCAATTTTCGATATAACTTTTTGAATGAACAATTTAAAAATAAACCAAATTTGATCTCTCACAAAGAAGCCAAACGGATCAAACCCAGTGCTATTACCTTCTGTGGATGGGTCTGTGATGTTGGAGTTTTGCAACCCTTTAGGAAAAGAGAGCAATAAATAGGGCAAGTGTGCACGACGATTTAGGAAAACCGTGTGTGAATGACCCTAGGTGAGTTCGTTCTCGAGGAGGCAAGTGCGTTGTGTTGAGAGTTGATTTTTGTTTGAGATTATATTGATTGAAAAAGAAATAAGAAAGGAAAGAAAAGACGGTTACGAAAACTAATTAAACTACGACGAAAAAGGCGTAAACGTAAAACCGTAAAAAACGACAAAAATAAATATTTTCAACCTAAAAATTAATTATAAGCTAAAACAAGTCAAAAATAATATAAATAAGGAATAAAATCCAATAAAAATATTTTAAAACCTTTTATTAATTAAATATTCAATTTTAAATGCTAATTAAAGCCCTAAAATTAAATATAATTAATCAAAATGTCCAAAATATGATTTTATTGAACAAATAACTTACTTATATTATTTAAAAACTAAAAAGTATTTTTTTATAATTTTTAAATACTATTTTTCTATTTTTAAATTACTAAAAACTATTTTAGAATTAAAATAATTGTAGAAAATAATTAAATAATGCTAAAAATAATCTACCCAATTTTAAAAATCCTATTTTACTCTAATGAACAGTAGAAAAATGAAAAATCTTGAAAAATATTAAATTTCCCACTAAATGACAAAACTAGTTTAATTAAAACCCTAATTAACTTAAATTAATTATAAAAATTAATTAAAAAGGTGAACAGTAACTAATTTTTAAACTAAAAATCTTAAATTAATATTCTAAACCTAGGAAAAATTTTAAATCTGAAAAATATGTATTTTTATCACTAAAGGACAAAAACAGATTAATTAAAAAGTAATTAAATTAGCTAAATAATCTAAAAATTATCTAATGAACAGTAACTGGAAAATAAATAATACTGAAAAATCAGAAATTAAAAATGAAAAATATTGGAAAAAGAATTAAAGTCTAAACCCTAAAAATGCCCACTAAAGACAAAAATATTGGAATCTGATAGTGACACTTCTTGATGTTTCTATCTTTTAGCTAAGCAATGGCAACCAGTGAACTACCAGTGGGAAAGGAGTTCCCACTGCTAGTGTATACTTTTGTTCAGTTGAATATTAAGCTTAGGAAAGCTTATTTGAAAGCTTATTTTGGACAAAAAAGGCACCCTTATACTCCTTTGAGTATAAGGAGTCAATAATCACACAAAAATAAGCAGTAAATAATCAACAATTAGCACAAAACCATACAATCAAAGCTAAACATGGCATTTTCAAGTTGCTGTGACAAATGATAGGTCTGTGGACTTTTTTTGCTTAACAGATTGCACACAAATGAGTTTCAATCTCCCTTATTATGCATACAATAGCACCAAATGATACACAAGCAAACTCAAGTCCTAGAATGATCTATAACTTAACAGATTATGGAATTTGAAGCACAAAAATCATCAAAATAAGCAGAAATAGACATATGCAGATTTTAGCTATGCTATTTCACTTTTAACACTTGTAACTTGATCCAAATTTCACCAATCTTAAACAAAACCTTCACACAAACTTACTCAACCCTACTCATTCCATCTAACACGTTTTAACTTCAAAATCTAACAAACTTTTCAAAAGTTAAAAGCAGATCCAAACACACCCTTAAAAATTGAAATCAACAATTTCTCAAACAAAGACTTTTAAAAACTACTCAAACTGATTTTTATAGCATATAACATACATACAAACACATAAGAACATAAATCAACAGCTTAAACACACAATCTAAGCAGATTCATGCAATATCACCAAACTTCACTTTTTCTGAGATTTCAAAAAGGAAATGGGTAGTTACCTTAGAACCCTACATCCAGGGTTCTAGTGGATGTAAATCCACCTCCAAATACACCCGGGTGTATGCTGAACATTGATCAACAACAGGTCAAACCTGAAAAATAAAAAAAAAACAGCACAAGAACAAGGTATATGATATATTCTATTTCTTTCTTACTTTCTTAAAAATCTTTTTAAAACCTTTCAAAACTTCTCAATGATAACCTTCAAAGCATTAACACAATAATTTGAAGCTGGAAATACCAAATCTTGACACAAGTTCTTACCAAGAACTTGCTCAAATCAGAAACTTAAAAACCTTTTTTGAAAACTTTTTAAAACACAAACTTTGAAGAAAGATGAACAAACTTTAAAATTTAAAATGCTGGAAAGTAAATGGATCACAGTTTCATGTAGGTAAAAAACTTTTTCATTAATTTAAAGAAAATAAAAAATTACATCAAAACTGGAACAAGTATACATGTGACATGCCACATGTATATATACTGCTAGATGAAGATTCTAGATACAAGGTAAAAATGATAAACCCTAATCCTGAAAGTCCTAAAAAGCCCTTGGTCAAAAGTCTTCAAAAATCGTCAAAGTGGCATCTTGTGATTTTTCAGGAAGCATGTGAGTATGCCAGTGATGAGAACTGATCTTGGCCATTCATTTGAGCTTGGGGAGCACTCAGTTGGTCTCAAACGTTGATTTTGTCTCCTTGTTGGGGTTGGGAAGAAAGTGACATGAGCAGGGGAGGGGCCTACTGACCACATGGGATGGTCTGGTGAGGGAGTATGTGTGGGGATTGGTTTATTGTTTGGTTAATTATCAATCTGCATAGTTATAGGAGAAACCCCTTTGTTTTGTGGATATTAGGAATTAGGGTTTAAGGACATTGAAGATGGTTAATAGTGGTGATTAATCTTCTTTCATTTTTAAAAACATGTTTACCACCAAAATCCATTATCTGATTAAGAAATTCGTTAGTTTGATAGTGGATAGTGACGTGGGAAAAAGGAGGAGTGTGATTGGTTAAGAAGGGAAGTGGGGGTGACGTGTAGGCTTTTGGTTGGTGGGGAAAATTGTGATGTCTTGGCACAAATGGCCCCCCATGTCCCATTCACTTGCTACTTTGATTAAAACAGCTCAAAACTTAACTCCCTTTGTAAATAACTTTGTAGGTTTGTCATTTTTGGCACAACCTTTTTGTAATCTTGAAACAAGGACTAAACATGTAATTTCTTCATATTCCAAGGACTGAATTTGCCATGTTTTCAAACTTCAAGGCTTTGACTTGTTGGTTGACTTCTTGGAGGACCATATTTGACAATTTAGATTTGATGAGGGACTAAATTTGCCAATTCTTCAAAGTTAAGGGTCCTTTTTGTAATTTTGACAAACTTTAGGGACCAAACTTGTAATTATGAAGATACAAGGGTATAAAGTGTCAATTCTTCAAACTTGGAGGACCAATCTTCAATATTCTTCAATTCTTCAAGGGTTTTCTTTGGAAAATTCCTCACTAGGGCTTGGTTCATCGTGCGGCTTCGTTTCCCGTGTTCGTTTTTGCGTGATTCTTGTGATCTTTTGTCATTTTCTCAATATCCGTACCTAAAATACACAAGCAACAAACACAAGCATATATTTGGGTATTTTGATAATATTTAATGCATTTTAAGTCCAAAAAGAACGATGAGACCATGTATAAAAGCCGTCTCATCACTCCCCCATACTAAACCATTGCCGTGCCCTCACGCAATGCTAGGATAAAGTATCGTAGCATCTCCAAAATTCATTTTTATTCACTTTATTGAAATGATAAACTAGCTACACTACTACTATTAATACTACTTGCGCTTTAGACATAATGTATGATTTTCATCGCAAAATGGGACGTTTAGGTTCATAGAATAAAAACACGTGAATGCTTCATTAGAAATAATTTCATCGTCCTCGATTTTCACTTCAATTCCATGCCAAGCGTGCAACGAGATCATTGTCATTATAAGTTAGTAATGCTAACACTACTCATATGCCCTAATCACGTACTTATTCTCCCATTATTCCTAAGTTGTATCTCTTATATTTTATTTTGTCTTGAATGTTTCACGAGGATACATTGTTTGACTTATGCGATAATAGAGATTTAGGTCTAAAAATAGAGTCCTAACGGTGTAACTAAGACCATCAAATCAATAACCCCTCCTAATAGACGACGATGTTAAAAAATTAAGTTGACAAGAAGGATCGATAAACACGGTTTTATAACGGTTTTGAACATGAGACTTATTACCAAGACTTTTATATGCCCCCTAACGGAAGGGCCTTATTATCTTTGGTTTACCTCCATCTTTTATTCAACTTCGCCATGAAGCTTTTATTATGACTTCGGTCTTGCCTTGCCTTTTATTATCCGCCTCATCGGTGGTTTTATTAGCCAAAGACGTATATCCTCACGCTAAAGCGAATTTTGGATCTTTAAAGCTTCGAAGATTAAGGCTTGATTCACTTTCAATTTTGCATAGATTTTAGGCCTTGTGGGGCTTCAAATTGTTTGCTAGATTTAGGTGAGCACTTGAAATCTTATTATTGGGTGAAGCTTTCGATTATTCGGGTTGCCAATACTTCAAAACCGTGACGCTGGCGATACCTTAATGTCTTCCCAATTTAATTACACGGAAGCTACTAGAAAAGACTAGAAACCCAACAATCCTAACTAAACCGCTAAATCAATATTTATTAAGCAAAAAATATTTACATGCGAAGGGAGAATAAGCAAACAACGAGAACACATGAGTTTTTGAAAGAATACGAGTACTCTACGTTTAGCATAGTAACTTATAATTAACTCTATCATTTCTCGTCCTCATTTAAGAGACTTAGCCTAATGTGTAGTTAAGGAATCAAAGCTAAGTGCTCAACACGCACGGTCGAGTCAAAAATTACTCTTATTCTCGCCATCGGAAAACCTACATTCGTGTCTTCAAACACTTCTGAAACATGAGAAAAATTTTAAAATTTGGCCATTTTTAGCCTTATTTTGCAACAAAACGATAAACAAAAAGATAAACTTTGAAAAGCGTGAAGGTTTGGCAAGGCAAGTATCTATTCACCCCCCCATACTAAAGTTAAACATTATCCTCAATGTTTCGAGTCTAGGGGTGCAAACACCCCCATACTAGAGACGTAGTCGAATGCCTAATCTAGCATGGAAAGGGTGTAACTATTAAATTAATAGCCGTTTATGAATTGTGCTAAAAACCTAAGGTTAGAACAATAAAGGATATATCATGGATATTGAGAAATGTCTCCAAAGTAAACGATCGAGTGCTCCCATAAAACGAACACGAGAGGCTCCAATCATGAAGATCATGATCTAAAAACCACATATCACAAACAACCATGGAACAAAGGTTGGAAGGGCACGAATCCCCACACGTAAGCTACATTAGACTAAGAAAGCGATAATATGTACATAGGATAAGCATGGGACTCCCCCACGAGGCACCTCGATTTTGATTACCGAGTCATGAGCTCGACTCGATCCCCTCAATACTAATTATCATTGGGGAAGGTGACTTGGTCGAGGTAGTTCAAGGATGGAACTTCCCCGCCAAAGTAGTGCTTCAACCTATGTCCATTCACCTTGAAGTTAGGACCATCATCTTGAGCTAGCTCGATGGTCCCATAAGGAAAAACTTGAGTCACGGTGAATGGACCGGACCAACGGGATTTCAATTTACCGGAAAATATTTTCAACCTTGAATTAAAAAGTAAAACTTGATCCCCAATGTTAAAAACCCGGTTTTTAATTTTAGAATCATGCAACTTTTTAGTTTTCTCTTTATAAATCAATGAATTTTCATAAGCAATGTCTCTCAATTCATCCAATTCATTTAATTGCATTTTCCGGTGTTTTCCCGCGGTCTCCATATCATCATTACAATGCTTTAGGGCCCAATAAGCCTTGTGTTCTAACTCGATAGGCAAATGGCAATTCTTTCCATACACAAGCTTATAGGGAGTGCACCCGATGGGCGTCTTATGAGCGGTCCTAAAGGCCCATAAAGCATCGTCTAACTTATCCGACCAAGATTGTCGGTTTTCCCCCACGGATCTCTCCAAGATCCTCTTCAATGCTCGGTTTGAAACCTCGACTTGCCCACTCGTTTGTGGGTGATAAGCCGTAGAAAGACGATGTGTAACCCCATATTTCCTTAGAACCCTTTCAAATTGGTCATTACAAAAATGGGTTCCACGATCGCTTATGATAGCACGAGGGGTTCCAAACCTAGCAAACAAACTTTTCAAGAACTTAACTACCACACGAGCATCATTAGTGGGCAAGGCCTTCGCCTCCACCCACTTAGAAAGGTAGTCAACCGCAACGAGAATGTACTTATTACCACGAGATGATGGGAACGGCCCCATAAAGTCTATGCCCCAAACGTCAAAGATCTCACATACTTGAATGATATTTTGTGGCATTTCATCTTTTTGTGAGGCTTTTCCTTGTCGTTGGCATGAATCACAAGACTTCACAAGATCTTGTGCATCTCGGTAAATAGTAGGCCAAAAGAAGCCGGCATCAAACACCTTTTTAGCCGTGAGATTAGCACCGTGGTGACCACCCGTGGGTCCCTCATGGCAAGCTCTAAGGATGTTAGAAGCTTCGGTGCCAAATACACAACGGCGGATGATTTTATCCGCACACGTTCGAAACAAGTAAGGGTCGTTCCAAAAATAGAACTTGACATCACGAAAGAATTTTCGTTTTTCTTGAGTTGTCATACCCTTAATGATGAAGTTACCCGCATGGTAATTTGCAAAATCCGCAAACCATGGGGTAGAAGAATCAAGTTTGGAATTCACTACACCAAGTGTCTCGAGCGGAAATGTTTCGGTGATTTCCTTGGGCTCGTAAACACTTTGGTGAGGATCTTCCAAACGAGAGAGATGATCGGCCGCTAGATTCTCGGCTCCTTTTTTGTCAACGATTTTGTGATCAAATTCTTGAAGGAGGAGAATCCAACGAAGTAATCTCGGCTTTGCATCTTGTTTAGCCATGAGATACTTGATAGCCGAATGGTCCGTATACACTATGCATTTCGTCAAGACGAGGTAAGGTCGGAATTTCTCAAATGCATACACCACGGCAAGGAACTCCTTTTCCGTTGTAGTGTATTTAAGTTGAGCCTCGGTCATCGTCTTGCTAGCATAGTGAATAGGCAAGAAGTGCTTATCATGACGTTGCCCCAAAACGGCCCCAATAGCGTAATCACTTGCATCACACATAAGCTCAAAGGGGAGGTTCCAATTTGGAGCAACAAGAATGGGAGCTTCGGTAAGTTTCCTCTTAAGGATCTCAAAGGCTCGTACACAATCTTCGTCAAAGACAAAACGTGCTTCTTTTTCAAGAAGATGTGTAATGGGTCGAGAAATCTTCGAGAAATCCTTGATGAATCATCGATAAAAGCCCGCGTGGCCTAGGAAACTCCTAACTCCCTTGACGGTTTTGGGATGAGGTAATTTGGCGATGACGTCTACCTTAGCTTGATCTACCTCAATCCCCGCTTTCGAGACCTTGTGCCCTAAGACGATTCCACTTCTAACCATAAAATGACACTTTTCCCAATTGAGCACAAGGTTGGTTTCCTCACAACGTTTTAACATTCTCTCAAGGTTCGACAAACACGAAGTAAAGGAATCACCAAACACGGAAAAGTCATCCATGAAGACTTCCATCGTCTTCTCGATCATGTCATGAAAAATAGCCATCATGCATCGTTGAAAAGTTCCCGGTGCATTGCAAAGTCCGAATGGCATTCTACGATAAGCAAACGTTCCATATGGACACGTAAACGTAGTTTTTTCTTGATCACGAGGATCGATGGGAATTTGGAAGTAACCGGAAAAACCATCTAAAAAGCAATAGAAATCGTTTCCCGCAAGTCGCTCCAACATTTGGTCCATGAAGGGCAAGGGAAAATGGTCTTTTCGAGTGGCTTCATTTAACTTACGATAGTCAATGCACACTCTCCATCCGGTCACGAGTCTTGTGGGAATCAACTCGTTGGCATCGTTTGGCACAACGGTCATCCCTCCCTTTTAGGGACACAATGAATAGGACTCACCCAAGGGCTATCGGAAATAGGGTAAATCATTCCCGCGTCAAGGAGTTTAAGGACTTCCTTTTTGATGACGTCGTGAATTTTGGGGTTCACCCTCCTTTGACTTTGGATTGTTGGCTTGAAATCCTCCTCCATTAATATTTTGTGTGTACAAAATTTGGGATCGATTCCCTTAATGTCGGATAACTTCCACGCAATCGCCCCTTTGTGGTCCTTAAGAACATCGACAAGTGCGGTTTTTTCATCATTCGAAAGTTCCTTCGCAATAATAACCGGCAACTTGTCGTCCTCCTCCAAATAGACATATTCGAGGTGAGGAGGTAAATCTTTCAACTCGAGGATAGGTGGTTCCTCAAGTGAAGATTTGGGCTCGATACTCATAACCTCCTCGGGTGGAGGAAATGGGAAATCGTTGAGAAAATCCTTGATAATTGAGAAGTCCTCATAGTTGTCGAGGTCTTCGTCACAAGTACGTGGAACATCGACTTCTTCCAACGTAAAACCACCACCTTCGAAAGGAGTGAAGGTTGGTGTCGAATTATCAAGAATTGGATCTAACATAGTGGGATTGCCACTAGTTTCTTCATCACCAAACCCTAAAACTTCTTGTGAAAATTCCTCGCAAACCACGTCGATCATATCAACGAGGTTTATGGTAGCAACGGAATAAACATGAGAAAGTTGAGAATTTTGAGTTGCGTTTATAACAAGTTCCTCGTCGTTGAAACGTAAGGTGATCTTTCTAGCATGCACATCAATCAAAGCCATAGACGTATCTAAAAACGAACGACCTAAAATAAGAGGAACTTGAGGATCCGTGGGGATGTCAACAACAATAAAGTCTACGGGATAGTAGAACTTCCCCACTTTCACAAAAACGTCTTCCGCCAATCCACATGCAAGAATCGTGGAATGGTCGGCCAACTCAATAGACATTCGTGAAGGAGTAAGATTAGGAAGATTGAGCGACTTGTAGATTGCAAGTGGCATCAAGTTAATGCTAGCACCAAGATCGGCCAAGGCATAGCATTCTTCCATATCTTGAATTGCTCAAGGGATCAAAAATTTACCGGGATCACCGACTTTTTGAGGTATGCGATTAAGATAAACCGATGAACAACTAGACATTTGGTGTAATTTTTCCTTGTTGTTCAACATACTTTTAAAGTTAGCGGCAAATCGAGGCATCATGACCAAGGCATCGGCGAAACTCACATTAAAGTGCAAATCACGAAACATTTTCATAAAAAGCTCAAATTGATAGTTGTCGCGCTCTTGTCGTTTCTCCTTCCTAAGTCTCGATGGGTAAGGCAAGGGTGGTGTGGGTTGGGGCATAGGCATAGCCTTTGGAATCTCGGGTTCCAATATGGGTGATGGGTCAACCGTAGGTGTGGCATGAGCGGTACTTTGTGGGCTTGAAATATGCTCCTTTTCGACCACCACCTGGGGTTCTTCCTCAATTTCCTCCACCGTTGGAGTAATTGGTTGAGGAGTCGGTTCTTTAAGTGCCTTACCACTACGTGTGGTAATCACTTTCATCTCTCCCTTCGGGTTTGAAACGGTGTTACTAGGTAGACCACTCGAAGTAGAGGCTTTGTTTCCCATTACGGCTTCTAAAATTGCATTAAGCTTAACATCAAAATTATTAAACTTCACATCTTGAATAGCGGCTTTTTGGTCAATTCTTTGTTCAAGCCTAGCATGACTTTGCTTTATCTTGTTGTTTTGACCTCGAATTTGGTTAGCAAAATCATTTTTCTATTCATTCCTCATGGCTAGATTTTCCTTAATGAAATTAGCTAACTCCTTTGCATTCTTAGCCGTCTCCTTAGCTTGATTAGCCATTTGCTCTTGAATGTTTTCCACAATCTTATCATTTGAAGTAGTGTAATTCAAAAAGTCTATTGGAAGTTCTTTGTTATTTTGAAGACTTTGACTTGCATTTTGAAAATTGCGGTTTTGATTTTGATTTTGCAATTGGCTACTACTACTACTCCCTTGATTCCCATAGTTGTTATTACCCTTATAATTGTTCCTTTGATTGCTTTGGTAACCAACTTGATTGTTTCGATAATTGTTAGCATTTTGATTTGGTGAAAAACCCGGTGGAGTCAATTGATTAGTGCGAGGAACTTGACCGTTTTGGTTATAAGTTCCCGCGGCCGCGAAGGCACTCGAAGTGTTACCACCGTTGGTAATGCACTCAGAATAATCGTGAGCTCCACCACAATACATACAAGAAACCTCAATCGCTTTAATCGTAGCGGGAGCGGGTTGTTCACCAACTTTAAACTCAACTAACAAGCCTTTCACTATATCAAAAATTTTGTTCTCCAAATTAGCCTCGACTTGGCAAGCATCAACGGTGTGTGACAAACTAGGTGAAGATGAAGACGAAGCCTTACGAACACTCGACGTGCTACGAGGACTATACACCTTAGACCTATTCTCAATAATTACCAATGCTTCCTCGACCGTCTTACACAAGAAATTACCACCCGCGGCGGCATTAAGATAATCACGCTCATGATCGTTCAAGCCATTGTAAAACGTGTCTATTTGATGTAAGTCGGAAAAACCATGATGAGGACATTCGTGCAACATTTCCTTAAACCTATTCCAAGCCGTTGAAAAACTCTCATTAAACTCTTGCGAAAACTTTGAAATCTCGTTTTTCAAGTGCGTAGTCTTAGAGGGCGGAAAAAATTGGTTCACGAATTTTGAAACGAGATCCTTCCACGTCAATATAGAATTGGGTGGCTCTTTCTCTAACCAAATTTTTGCGGGCCTCGCTAAGGAATACGGAAAAAGCATCATCTTAATCGAGTCGTTTGAAACATCCTTAAACTTGCACGTGGCGGTGAGACGATTAAATTGGCGAATGTGGTTATGCGGGTTGTCCTTTTCGTCCCCTCGAAACTTGTTGTTTTGAATCATGGACAACAAACCCGTCTTAACCTCAAAATTCTCCGCAAGGATAGCGGGAATCACAATCGCTTCTCCATAACCCTCGGTGGGTGCTTGAAGCAACTCCATCATAGTTCGATTAGCCATGGGTGCTTCTTTCACTACAATGGGTTCGTCAATAGGAGAGTCCTCACTAGTAGGAGTGAGTGATTTGTTTCTTCGTTTACGAGCACGTCTAGCTTTAGAGCGAGTTTGCATAAACGTCACGTACAACGAGAAGGCGAGCAAAGAAGATTCTTTTTGGTGTTTTTACTTTTTCAATTTTTTTTTTGTGGTTTTTGATTGTTTTTAACTTTTTTGGATTTTTTGGAATGTATTAATAGACCAAAATCTACAAATCTCATCCTTAATCAAATCTCTCGATTAAAGAAGCCTCAAGGAATGAAAATGAACACGTGAAGTGAACGCCTTCGATGACTTTAGAACGATGGTGGAACACCAAATCGTTCAAGAGGGTTTAATCAAATGAAACCAAGAAAATATATATGATACGTAAGTAATACTTTGGGCGGCAAAACCCTCGATTCACTCTCAAAATCAAATACGCACAAGCAAGCGGAGGAAACGAGGCGGCGCGAAGCACTTAAGAGCCTTTTTCCTTTAGGTCGTGAAATACAACCGCCTTATACCCACCTTATAGTTTGTATTATCAAAATCAAGCTTCACGAAAGTATTTATCTATTTTTGCCTTTTTTCTTTGGTTTGAGATTCGAATACAATGATCGAGTGATGAAATCCCGAATCAAGGTTGTGATTGCTCACGTATTTGGAGTACTTGTAAATTTATTGTTCTACGTATACAATATAGTAATAATATTCACAAAAAAAATCGAAAAACGATAATACGTATTAATAGAGTGCTATTAATACAAATACTTTTATGGCTATATATAAAAACAACAATGGTTCAACCAAAACACAACACGCCTCCCCGGCAGCGGCGCCAAAATGATGTTGGAGTTTTGCAACCCTTTAGGAAAAGAGAGCAATAAATAGGGCAAGTGTGCACGACGATTTAGGAAAACCGTGTGTGAATGACCCTAGGTGAGTTCGTTCTCGAGGAGGCAAGTGCGTTGTGTTGAGAGTTGATTTTTGTTTGAGATTATATTGATTGAAAAAGAAATAAGAAAGGAAAGAAAAGACGGTTACGAAAACTAATTAAACTACGACGAAAAAGGCGTAAACGTAAAACCGTAAAAAACGACAAAAATAAAAATTTTCAACCTAAAAATTAATTATAAGCTAAAACAAGTCAAAAATAATATAAATAAGGAATAAAATCCAATAAAAATATTTTAAAACCTTTTATTAATTAAATATTCAATTTTAAATGCTAATTAAAGCCCTAAAATTAAATATAATTAATCAAAATGTCCAAAATATGATTTTATTGAACAAATAACTTACTTATATTATTTAAAAACTAAAAAGTATTTTTTTATAATTTTTAAATACTATTTTTCTATTTTTAAATTACTAAAAACTATTTTAGAATTAAAATAATTGTAGAAAACAATTAAATAATGCTAAAAATAATCTACCCAATTTTAAAAATCCTATTTTACTCTAATGAACAGTAGAAAAATGAAAAATCTTGAAAAATATTAAATTTCCCACTAAATGACAAAACTAGTTTAATTAAAACCCTAATTAACTTAAATTAATTATAAAAATTAATTAAAAAGGTGAACAGTAACTAATTTTTAAACTAAAAATCTTAAATTAATATTCTAAACCTAGGAAAAATTTTAAATCTAAAAAATATGTATTTTTATCACTAAAGGACAAAAACAGATTAATTAAAAAGTAATTAAATTAGCTAAATAATCTAAAAATTATCTAATGAACAGTAACTGGAAAATAAATAATACTGAAAAATCAGAAATTAAAAATGAAAAATATTGGAAAAAGAATTAAAGTCTAAACCCTAAAAATGCCCACTAAAGACAAAAATATTGGAATCTAATAGTGACACTTCTTGATGTTTCTGTCTTTTAGCTAAGCAGTGGCAACCATTGAACTACCAGTGGGAAAGGAGTTCCCACTGCTAGTGTATACTTTTGTTCAGTTGAATATTAAGCTTAGGAAAGCTTATTTGAAAGCTTATTTTGGACAAAAAAGGCACCCTTATACTCCTTTGAGTATAAGGAGTCAATAATCACACAAAAATAAGCAGCAAATAATCAACAATTAGCACAAAACCATACAATCAAAGCTAAACATGGCATTTTCAAGTTGCTGTGACAAATGATAGGTCTGTGGACTTTTTTTGCTTAACAGATTGCACACAAATGAGTTTCAATCTCCCTTATTATGCATACAATAGCACCAAATGATACACAAGCAAACTCAAGTCCTAGAATGATCTATAACTTAACAGATTATGGAATTTGAAGCACAAAAATCATCAAAATAAGCAGAAATAGACATATGCAGATTTTAGCTATGCTATTTCACTTTTAACACTTGTAACTTGATCCAAATTTCACCAATCTTAAACAAAACCTTCACACAAACTTACTCAACCCTACTCATTCCATCTAACACGTTTTAACTTCAAAATCTAACAAACTTTTCAAAAGTTAAAAGCAGATCCAAACACACCCTTAAAAATTGAAATCAACAATTTCTCAAACAAAGACTTTTAAAAACTACTCAAACTGATTTTTATAGCATATAACATACATACAAACACATAAGAACATAAATCAACAGCTTAAACACACAATCTAAGCAGATTCATGCAATATCACCAAACTTCACTTTTTCTGAGATTTCAAAAAGGAAATGGGTAGTTACCTTAGAACCCTACATCCAGGGTTCTAGTGGATGTAAATCCACCTCCAAATACACCCGGGTGTATGCTGAACATTGATCAACAACAGGTCAAACCTGAAAAGTAAAAAAAAAACAGCACAAGAACAAGGTATATGATATATTCTATTTCTTTCTTACTTTCTTAAAAATCTTTTTAAAACCTTTCAAAACTTCTCAATGATAACCTTCAAAGCATTAACACAATAATTTGAAGCTGGAAATACCAAATCTTGACACAAGTTCTTACCAAGAACTTGCTCAAATCAGAAACTTAAAAACCTTTTTTGAAAACTTTTTAAAACACAAACTTTGAAGAAAGATGAACAAACTTTAAAATTTAAAATGCTGGAAAGTAAATGGATCACAGTTTCATGTAGGTAAAAAACTTTTTCATTAATTTAAAGAAAATAAAAAATTACATCAAAACTGGAACAAGTATACATGTGACATGCCACATGTATATATACTGCTAGATGAAGATTCTAGATACAAGGTAAAAATGATAAACCCTAATCCTGAAAGTCCTAAAAAGCCCTTGGTCAAAAGTCTTCAAAAATCGTCAAAGTGGCATCTTGTGATTTTTCAGGAAGCATGTGAGTATGCCAGTGATGAGAACTGATCTTGGCCATTCATTTGAGCTTGGGGAGCACTCAGTTGGTCTCAAACGTTGATTTTGTCTCCTTGTTGGGGTTGGGAAGAAAGTGACATGAGCAGGGGAGGGGCCTACTGACCACATGGGATGGTCTGGTGAGGGAGTATGTGTGGGGATTGGTTTATTGTTTGGTTAATTATCAATCTGCATAGTTATAGGAGAAACCCCTTTGTTTTGTGGATATTAGGAATTAGGGTTTAAGGACATTGAAGATGGTTAATAGTGGTGATTAATCTTCTTTCATTTTTAAAAACATGTTTACCACCAAAATCCATTATCTGATTAAGAAATTCGTTAGTTTGATAGTGGATAGTGACGTGGGAAAAAGGAGGAGTGTGATTGGTTAAGAAGGGAAGTGGGGTGACGTGTAGGCTTTTGGTTGGTGGGGAAAATTGTGATGTCTTGGCACAAATGGCCCCCCATGTCCCATTCACTTGCTACTTTGATTAAAACAGCTCAAAACTTAACTCCCTTTGTAAATAACTTTGTAGGTTTGTCATTTTTGGCACAACCTTTTTGTAATCTTGAAACAAGGACTAAACATGTAATTTCTTCATATTCCAAGGACTGAATTTGCCATGTTTTCAAACTTCAAGGCTTTGACTTGTTGGTTGACTTCTTGGAGGACCATATTTGACAATTTAGATTTGATGAGGGACTAAATTTGCCAATTCTTCAAAGTTAAGGGTCCTTTTTGTAATTTTGACAAACTTTAGGGACCAAACTTGTAATTATGAAGATACAAGGGTATAAAGTGTCAATTCTTCAAACTTGGAGGACCAATCTTCAATATTCTTCAATTCTTTAAGGGTTTTCTTTGGAAAATTCCTCACTAGGGCTTGGTTCATCGTGCGGCTTCGTTTCCCGTGTTCGTTTTTGCGTGATTCTTGTGATCTTTTGTCATTTTCTCAATATCCGTACCTAAAATACACAAGCAACAAACACAAGCATATATTTGGGTATTTTGATGATATTTAATGCATTTTAAGTCCAAAAAGAACGATGAGACCATGTATAAAAGCCGTCTCATCAGTCTGCATGTGAGTGGCTTTGGAATAACACACGTCTTGTCGCAAAACCATGATTCTTTATATCATTGTTGCGAGGTAATAAATTCACACTTTGCCCGTTAAAAAAATCACACTTTAATTCTTTGTATTGGTTAGAAGTTGTTAACTTTTTGGGTTGGTAATAATATTTTCATTTTGTTCCACAAGTCGGTTATTCTCGATTATCTTACTAGTAAGTCAATTTGCTCCAGTGATTTGGTTGTGGTGTCTCACAACGTTGGTTGAGTTGCTAGAGAATGTGCTTTTGCCAAAGAGTTAATAGATGGCAGTTTATAACTTTGTGTTAAAAACTTGACCTGTTGCGGGTAGATCCTAGGAATCCTAATTTGGTCTAGAGCGCCAGCGAGGATGGGTCTTTGAGACAACATGATTTCTGAGTGTCGAGTTCTTGCTCCCCTGCTGATTCTTCTGAGAGAGATTGTCGCAATGTATTACTAAGTATGAACGAACTTTAAGGTTTAGAGATAATTAAAACTTAAAAGAAAACATTAAACAGGTAGCCTAATGAGCATGAAAACAGGAATCATGATTTTCAGTGGCCATTTAGAACACTAATTCCGTAATTCTACGAATAGTTGGACTGTACTTATCTGCCCAACCTGCATGCTTCCTATGCCAACAATGCTCAAGCTCTGATAAGACTAACCGATTAGCCTTTCTGTTAGGCCCATTGGATTACACCTCTTGAGGACTGAACCCCAAATCTATTCGCCCATTCTACTCATCTTTTTTTTCTAAATAATGCCTGTTGTAGTGAAAGCTTTTCACAAAGATGACCCAACCAACCATACAAGCTAACTGATTTCTTGGGTTACAAGGCTGGTATGACCCTTATCGCCAGATAGGTCAAGAAGTCTGGATCAAGTAAGCTCTTTAAGATGATCAAATATTTATGAATTACTAACTATGTGAAACGCTTTTTTGTTGACCAGTGTTTGTTTTTTAACTACAGAGCTTCACAAGAAAGAGAGACACGTCAGGTTTTTAACTACAAAGGTTTACAAGAAGGAAAGACATGTGATGCTGATACCATCATCGAGACACCTCCCATGGTATCTCAGACCTCTTTCTTCCAGACTACTATATATTTATGTAAACTGTAACACCTCCAAATTTATACAACTCAGTACAGCAGAAGACTAGTTGGTGTTACGGGATAGCACATTACTCACATCATAGACAACGCATAAAAATCGCGTCGTTTATTAATAAAGCATTTCCATTCATAAATATCAAAGTTACATAGGTCCCAAGTCATAATCATTTCATACAAAGTTTTACAAGTATTTGAATGGAAAATATTGTTTAAGTGCGGGCCATGAATTCTTGTCGTCTTCCCGAGAATTACCTTCAAGTACCTGAGATAAAACATGTTAAAAGAAAAGGTCAGCGATAACGCCGAGTGAATTCATAGAGTTTAATAAATTCCATCAATATAACTTTGGTATAAAAATTAGTACCAAAAATCAATTCGTACAAATCATTGTAATAGGCCGTAAAATAGCCAAAATCATTTTATACAAATCTTTGTAATAGGCCATAAAATAGCCAAAGTCATTTTATACAAATCCTTATCAAAATCATAATATAGGCATTTGCCTTAAAAATTATTATACGAGCCAATGTCGTAAAAACATCATACAAAACGTCTTATGACGTTGTATAGAATCAAATAAAAACCGTTATATGAATATGGTTACGAAAACCAAAACACAAACATAATATCAATAGTATGACCCTGTATTGCTAGTCAGGCAATACATCGTAATTCGGAGTGTCTAGTAATATTTTGGTGATTTGGATTATTATAAGCCGCATGACATTGTTACCTTACTAAACCAAAACGGGTAGCTAACCCGATACCAATTTTGCCCATCTAAAGTAGCGTGTCGTCACAAAGGTCACGCTATGGAAATCTTCTCATACATAAATTCACTTACCAATCAATGTGGCACGACGGGGATCAACCGTCAAGGCGCGAACTGGGGTGATCGTCCCCAAATAGTACTATTAAATGCATAAGCGTCTACCAACTCCCGGTAGTTCACAATTCATGCTAATGGGACTTTTAGTGACATAACCTAACTTTAATAATCCATTTAATTTCATCTATCGGGTCCATTAATCATTTATCGGGTCATACAATCGGGTCATTCAATCATTCGGGTCCAAAATCAATAAACAAACAATCGGGACAAATGGTGTCCTAAGTTTATAAAAACTAACATGTTATCTCCCTCGTGGGTTTATAAAACATTTATAAAACATTTAAAAGAGTGCGAGGCTTGATATGAGTATAATGCAAGTTCGTTTTCTCAGTTCTTAACTAATAGAAAGTCCAATCAATATCAAATTTATAATTGTTTTTGGTTGTTCAAGCTTGCTTGGTAGTCTATTGCTAATTCAAACAAAACTATCTAAAAATGAAAAATATAAACCTACTTATACGTAAAACAAATTGCAAATTCCAAATTTTATTCAAGTAAAATATAAAAATGCAAAATTTAAAACTATAAGGACTGAAAATGTAATTCTATGAAATGAAAATGCTTGAAATGTAAATTCTAAAAGTTATAAGGACTATAAATGCAAAACAGTTAACTAAAAGGACAAAACTTGTAAAATTTATAACTAACTAACCAAATAGTAACAAATTAACAAACTAACAAACTGAAATTTAACAAACTTCCAAATGCAAGGACTGAATTATGCAATTACCACAAAATAAGGAAGATTAGCTAGGTTTAGAAACTGTTTGAACTTCTAGGGACTAAAATGCAAATCAACCAAAGTTTTAACTAAAAACGGGCAACAAGAAAGATTAAGCTCGTTTGAGCTTATTACTCAACCAATTAAGCTGAAACAAGTTGCAAAACTCTTAAAATCCAATTATAGCTACGTGTGTTCAAGGAAATAAGCTAAAAGTCCAAAATAAGCAATTGAGTGCTTATTAATAAGCTCAAAATAAGCTATAGCCTAATCCAAACATCCACAACTTGATTTTATTATCAAAACTGATTAAGCACTTGATTTAAAGAAGGGGAAATCAAATTAGAACCAATTTCATCCAGTAATAAGCCAGATATCTGAAATAAGCTAAAATGAGCTTATTTTGACCAAACGTTGACCAATTTTTGGAAAAAGCTCAAAATCTCAAAAACTCATATTCAACACTTTCTAAATGGATTTGTGAAAGAAAATTACAAGTTTTATGAAGAGGATTAAGAGAACTAAGAAATCAGAATGCACTTTATCACAGAGAATGGAAAATGCTCAGGCTTGAGCTAATAAGCTGTTTTCTAGCTTAATCCTGAATACTGTAGATTTTCCTCTTAAAGTCTAAAAGTTTATGTTATAAGCTATAACTAGAAACTGGTTTGAGCAAATTTCATCAAGTAATGAAGGAGAAACAATCAATTGAAATTGGCAAGTTTTGAAATAAAAGCTGATAACAAGTATGACCCAAACTATTTCTATGCCAATTGCCTGTTTGACTGTTATTATGACTTGTAAATGACTTAAAACCAACTGATATCAACTAAAGACTGGAAACAAACTACTAAACACCAATTTCTAACACTTGAAGATCACTTGAAAACTAGTCCCAAACACACCTTTATCTGGTTTAATCAAACTTTTACAAAGACTTATTGAGTAATGGTTAAGACTGATACAAAAGCTTTAACAGATTAGATTCAAGGGACAAAATGAAGTGTATACAAGCTAAGAACAAGCAATAACAAAGGCTAGAGCAGTAAGTAGCTATAAGGCTAAAAAGTTACTGAAAATCAGCTAGAAACTAGAAAGCTTAACACAAATGCACAAGATCAAACTGCAAAACACTAGAATCAATCAATCAACAACTTCTTAACAAGTAAAATCAGGCAGCCATCAACATTACACTAGAGAATTGAGAATGCAGTTTGACTGTTTAGAGGAACATAAAACAAGAGCTTTGAAACCTAATGTAGAGGTCCTTTGGGAAGAAGAGGAGCGCTGAGCTCTCTTGCCCTAGTGATACCACCACCTATCACTAGTAATCAACTCAAATCAATCATCAAATCAGCTACAAATCATCAAAATGCCATGAATTCTTCAAGAACAATGGAAATGCTGGAATTCTGATCAAACAGCAACAATACTTCAACAATGTCAGTTATGATCTTTGGTTGATCATAACAAACATCTAACAGCAACAATGGAATCACACAATAGCAGGAAAGTAGCAGGAATTGAAGAACAGAATTTGGCGGGAAACTTGAATTTGAAATTTATTTGATGAATTCAGTTACAAATGTTTGTTACAAACTACTAACTAACTAACTGACTCAAGAGTTTGTCAGGCTCTTGAGTAGTTAGGTGAAAAGGAGGGAAAAAGGGAAAGGAGAATTTAAGAACTATGTGTTTACAAATTTAAGCTACAAACTGAAATGAGATACATCCTAGCTATTTATAGGCAAGATAGGAGATTCTGTTGGAGTTTGTGACGTGTTCAGGCCAATCATAGCTTGACACGTGGAGGAATTCTGCAAATCCACTTTGAAGGTGATGAACACATTTTGGGTGTTTTTGATTCAATGGATAATATGTTAAATGGATTGCACCGTTGAATTCGTCTTTCAAAATTGAGTAACTTTGGTGTTTTGATCTTTTCTTGAAACGGCTTCAATCAAAATCCCGTTCCTGGTAAATATTTTTGTTGAAGGAGAAGGACACGTGGCGGCCTTTGATTGGTTTAAAACATTGCACATGGATCACACTGTAGAGATATGGTATTAATTGTGACGGCTGTGAGTGGATATTTATTACTTGATCCGTGTGAACTCTTTCCTTGTTTCTGATTGGTTTATAGCTTTTCACTTGGATTCAACTTTGCAAAACTTTCCAAACTTGGCAAAATAAGCCCTTGTACTTGCCAGATTCCCATTTCAAGCTAATATCTTCATTCCTTTGACATTTTTGGTCCTTTAACTTCCAAAACTTGTATAAAATAACCCTTTGACTGAGTTGACTTGATAGTTTGACCAGATTTGACTTGAATCTTGACTTTTCATAATTTGCACTTTAAGTCCTCCATCTTTCACAACTTGTCAAGATAGGTCCTTGAACTTCAAAGTCTTGTCACTTTTGATCCTCTTTTGTCTTTTTCATCCATTTGAGCTTGATTTTTCCTTGTTTCTTTGAAATTGTATCCTTTTACCTACATAAAATCACACAAACACAAACATACCACATAACACTGCTTTTTACAAGATAAATGGGTATTTTGCTTAATGTTTTAGGGTTATTTGTTGATAAAAGGATATGAGTTTAAGCTCATATCAAATTCCCCTACACTTGAGCATTGCCATGTCCTCATGCAATATTATATTTCAAGGCTTAAAAATTTACATTTCCCTCATAATTAATCCACCTTGGCCATATGAGATGCATCTACACTACTCTAAACTAGATGATGCATGATTTTGACTTTTAATTATGCAATGAATCAAAATACAATTCTATTTATATCTTTTTGATTTTTCTTGAAATGGTTTTGATGGAAATAACTCATAAAGAACTCAATGACTTGGATTAGGGCTTGGGTACCATGGACACTTATCACCCTCAAGTTTCACTTTCCCCATACCAAGCTAGTAAATGGGATCATTGCATTCACAAGTAAAAAGTGCATCAACTTATTCATGACAATTAAATGTGGAACCGGTTATTAATTGAGCAAATTGCTTGTGGGCAAATTTGTCATTATTCAAGTGTGAAATATAAGAAGTGTAAAATCCAAAAATAAGGAAGCACGGTTTTAATCCTAAGTAATCTTCTCATCCATTACTTGAAAAACCGCTCACAATTAATATAAGTCCGTATTAAGAGTAATAAGTCATTCGCCTTATGTGTAAAATCCTCATGTCATGCTTTCATAAGTAACTACACACTCGCTAAGAAAAGAAAAATAAAACTCACGCAATAATTTACATCCGCATCTTTTTGAGATTTTGGATCTTCAACCCCGCAACCCGTCAAGGTAATATTGGATTGGAGCAATCTATTGAATCCCCGCAACCCGTCAAGGTAATATTGGAACTCAATAGTCACTATAATTAACACCACACTGCCCCTCTTGGGAGTCTTGCATTATTTTTTTTTTCTTTTTTTTTTCTAGCCACTCATTTTTTTTCATAAGCCGCTCTTATTTTTCTTTATTCCTCACAAAGAAATTTGAAAAGAAGAAAAGGAAAAACACCCGCTAAATATGGAGCATGACACAAGTCTAGTACACATAAAACGTGCTAACTTAGAATCTTAAGACGTACTCATATCAACCATGAATGATTAGCCAAAAATGCATAAGAGATTACAAACCAATTAAAACCGTACTTGATTATTTATTAACAATTATATACATGCGAAGAAAGTAGAGGTAAAGAAGAGAAGGTTTTAGCCACAAGTAATTGCCATGAAGTCTATCTAGCCCTTTTACACTTGCTTCAACTCTATCATTTCCCATTCTCCACAAATTTAAAATTTCAAAGAATGAAATTGGTGGAAGCTTAGCCTAATAGACCAATGAAGGACTACATGGTTAAGGATACTAGCTAGAGAGTGCTAAAATAAGCAAACTCGGGTTGAGTCAAAATATCCATGGCGGGCCTAATATGTCAAAGAAGTCTAAACTTGTTAAAACCATGTTTTATTATATTTTTCCTTTTTATATATTTTTGATGAAAAATAAGAGAAGAAATATATACAATGCAAATGTGTTATGAAAAATGATTGATGCAAAAATTATGAATGCATATTTTTGTTGGCCAAAGTAGATCAAAAATTTGAAAAATGTTGAAAATTCAATTTTCCATGTTATCATGCAAGACAATGACAAGTTCTAGGTAAGGTCACTTCGATAGAAGACCCCCCTACACTTAAGCTAAACATTGTCCTCAATGTTTAAGAGCATGGAAGTATAAAAACTTCCCCTACACTTATGACAATGAATAGACTTTGCTTAACCCAAGTTAAGGAAAGGACTACTATTAGTGAAATCAAGTTTAAGCACAAGGTGTCAATGAAAAATCACTAAAGTAACGAAGTGAACCGGATACAAGGGCCTCCTCCATAAGCTCCAAAGCATGAGATGAGTGAGCAACCCTACAAACAAGCATGAAGACAAAAGAAGGTCTCCCCTACACTTATCTCCACATCTATGCCTTTATTGTTAACCTACAACACGCTAAACCTAGTTATACGATGCTTGAGTTAATGAGTCTCTAGCTCGACTCGTCCCTCAATGAATTAATTCATGGGGAAAATGGGGACCTCTTGGACCATTTCAATGGAAATGTCCTCCCCAAAGTAGTGCTTAACACGGTGACCATTCACTTTAAAGTTTGGACCATCGGGTTGGGACAACTCAAGAGTTCCATATGGAAACACTTGAGCAATAGTGAATGGACCGGACCATCTTGACTTAAGCTTGCCCGCAAAAAGCTTCAATCTTGAGTTAAAGAGGAGAACCGGCTCTCCAACTTTGAACTCACGATTCTTAATCTTAGCATCATGCAATTTCTTAGTTTTTTCCTTGTATAGCAAAGAATTCTCATAGGCATTGGCTCTCAACTCATCCATCTCATTGATTTGATCTTTCCTATGTGAACCGGCTTGATTTAAATCAAAGTTAGCCCACTTGAGAGCCCAAGATGCCTTATGTTCTAACTCAAATGGGAGGTGGCACGCTTTTCCATAGACAAGCCTATAAGGAGTACAACCAATTGGTGTCTTAAAGGCCGTCCTAAACGCCCACAAAGCATCATCAAGCTTATCTGACCAAGAAGCTCTATGCTCTCCCACCGTTCTCTCTAAAATCCTCTTTAAACCACGATTTGTGACCTCGGTTTGGCCATTTGTTTGAGGGTGATACGCGGTAGAAAGTCTATGATTCACTCCATATTTCTTCATAACTCTCGTGAATTGATCATTACAAAAGTGCGTACCACGATCACTTATGATGGCCCGAGGTACACCAAATCTAGCAAACAATTGTTTCAAAAACTTTACAACCACTCTAGCATCATTAGTAGGTAAGGCTTTAGCCTCCACCCACTTGGACACATAATCCACCGCCACAAGTATATACTTGTTTCCCTTAGAGGATGGAAAAGGTCCCATGAAATCTATTCCCCATACATCAAATATCTCACACTCTTGGATAAAATTTTGTGGCATCTCATCACGTTGTGTAATTTTTCCTTGTCTTTGACAAACATCACAAAATTTCACCATCTCTTGGGCATCCTTGTAAATGGAAGGCCAATAGTAACCCGAATCAAAGACTTTCTTGGCGGTGTAGTTAGGCCCAAAATGTCCACCCGTAGGTCCTTTATGACATGCCTCTAAGATTTTAAATGCCTCGGGCCCATCTACACAACGTCTAATGATTTGGTCCGCACATTGCCTAAAAAGATATGGATCATCCCAAAAGTAATACTTAACTTCCTTAAGAAACTTTTTCTTTTGTTGGTAAGTAAGACCCTCAATAAGCACATTGCCCACAAGATAGTTTGCAATATCCGCAAACCAAGGTGTGGCATCCTCTTGGGAAGAGATAGACATGAGCTCCTCTAATGGAAAGGATTCATTGATTTCTTGATGTGGGAAATCTCCTTGAAAAGGATGCTCAAGTCTACTCAAATGATCCGCCGCTAAATTCTCGGCCCCTTTTTTATCACGAATCTCGATCTTAAACTCTTGAAGCAACAAAACCCATCTCAAAAGCCTAGGCTTAGCATCTTGTTTTGTCATAAGATACTTGAGAGCGGAATGATCCGTATACACGATGGTCTTGGAAAGCACAAGGTATGGTCTAAACTTCTCAAAAGCATATACTATAGCAAGCAACTCTTTTTCCGTGGTAGTGTAATGAAGTTGTGCACCGGTCATGGTTTTACTCGCATAGTGTATAGGTTGGAAATCCTTATTAACTCTTTGTCCTAAGACGGCCCCTACCGCATAATCACTAGCGTCACACATAAGCTCAAAAGGTAATTCCCAATTTGGAGAAACCAAAACGGGAGCCTTTGTCAATTTTTCCTTAAGTGTCTCAAAAGATTCTAAACAAGCTTGGTCAAAAATGAAAGGAGCCTCTTTCTCCAAAAGATGAGTCATCGGTCTAGCTATCTTAGAAAAATCTTGTATAAAGCGCCTATAAAAACCCGCATGACCTAAGAAACTCCTCACACCTTTAACCGAGGTGGGTGGGGGAAGCTTAGCAATCACATCAATTTTGGCACGATCAACTTCTAATCCCTTATTGGATATCTTGTGTCCTAAAACAATCCCCTCTTTCACCATAAAGTGACATTTCTCCCAATTAAGTACCAAACGTGTTTCCTCACAACGCTTAAGCATTCTCTCAAGATTGGTGAGACAAGAGCTAAAGGAGTTCCCAAATACGGAAAAGTCATCCATAAAAACCTCCATGGTTTGCTCTATCATATCATGGAAAATTGCCATCATGCACCTTTGAAACGTCCCCGGTGCATTACATAGGCCAAAAGGCATCCTCTTGTAAGCAAATGTACTGTATGGACAAGTGAATGTGGTCTTTTCTTGATCCTTAGGGTCAATGGGTATTTGAAAATAACCCGAAAAGCCATCAAGAAAACAATAGTACTCATTTCCCGCTAAGCGTTCAAGCATTTGATCCATAAAGGGAAGCGGAAAATGGTCTTTCCTAGTTGCCTCATTGAGTTTTCTATAATCAATGCAAACTCTCCAACCGGTTACAAGTCTCGTGGGAATAAGCTAATTGTTCTCATTAGGCACCACGGTGATTCCACCCTTCTTTGGAACATAATGAACCGGGCTAACCCATGGAGAGTCGGAAATGGGGTAAATCATACCCGCATCTAAGAGTTTAATCACTTCCTTCTTAATAACCTCATGAATTTTTGGGTTAACTCTCCTTTGGTTTTGAATGGCGGGTTTATAATCATCCTCCATAAGGATTTTGTGAGTACAAAAATGTGGATCAATTCCCCTTATGTCGGATATTTTCCATGCTAAAGCTTTCTTATGTTTCTTAAGGACTTCAATGAGTTGCTCCTTCTCATCCTCTTTCAATTCCTTAGCAACAATCACCGGTAATTGGTCTTTTCCTTCTAAGAAAGCATATTCTAAGTGGGATGGAAGTTCCTTAAGTTCAATGGGAGGTGGACTCTCTATGGAAGGTTTTACTATGGAAGGTTCCTCAATGGTAATCTCTTGTAGAATAGGGGAAGGAATAGGGTCCTCATTGAGCAACTTTTGGATTGTAAGAATATCTTCTTCCCAATTAATGGGAGAATCATCATCACCAAGAAAGTTGGACTCAAATTCCTCCAAGAGGAAATCACTCTCTCCAAAAGGTGTTAAAGAGGGAGCAATTGAGGCCACGGTTTCAACATGTGGAATCTCATCACTAGCATTCTTACAAGCATCATGAAAGTGTTCATTACACACTTCATCTAACACATCCACAATGTTAATCGTCTCACAAGGTCTAGACTCCTTAACCTCTTTTCTATCACAAACTTTCCCTAACTTAAACACCACTTTCTCATCCTCTACTCTCATAATTAATTCTCCTTCCGCCACATCTATC
This sequence comes from Glebionis coronaria, assembly GCA_025667525.1. Taxonomy (NCBI): domain Eukaryota; kingdom Viridiplantae; phylum Streptophyta; class Magnoliopsida; order Asterales; family Asteraceae; genus Glebionis; species Glebionis coronaria. The sequence continues at coordinate 189,718 of JANFOE010001006.1, forward strand.
AAGGTACGACCCGTTCTCAAAAACGGTCTACCAACAATCAAAGGCACTCTAGGATCCATGTCATAATCGACCACTACAAAGTCGGCCGGAAAGGTAAACTTATCCACACCTACAAACACATCTTCCGCTATTCCTACGGGGTGAGCTATGGTTCGGTTGGCTAGTTCAAGAGTCATCCTAGTGGGGGTGAGCTCGGGAAGAGAGAGTTGTTTCCAAACCGATAAAGGCATGAGATTTATGCTTGCCCCTAAATCCGCCAAAGCCATGCAATTTTCAACACCGGGAAAATTACAAGGTATCAAGAAGCGCCCCGGATCTCCAAGTTTTGTTGGTAAGGTTTTAAGTAACACCGCGGAACAATTTTCATTAAGTGATGTGTTGGGCAAATCAACCAATTTTTCTTTGTTTGAGAGCAAATCCTTGAACATCTTAGCAAACTTTGGCATATAAGCAAGAGCTTCCGCAAAGGATATGTTGATATTGAGTTGCTTGAACATCCTTAAGAAATTGGAGACTTGTATGTCATCTTTGTTCTTTAACTTGTCCTTTTTCAACCTTGAAGGGTATGGAAGAGTAGGTTTGGGTGTAGGTGGAATAGGTGTTGTAGTGGAAGATTTGTCTTTATTAGCCTCTTCATTGGGAAGTGTGGAAGGTAAAGGAGAAGTATGAGGTGGTTGAGAAGGTGTGTTTGAGTGAATAGGAGTACTTTGAGGAGGTGGAGTAGAAGTAGAAGGTTTATCACAAGTAGGAGCACAAGTGGGTTGAACAATAGTAGGTTTAGGGGGTGAAGGATCCTTTGTTGTTGTACCACTTCTTGTTGTAATGGCATTGACATTGGCCCTAGGATTTGTTTGTGTGTTAGAAGGTAAAGCCCCTTGTGGTCGTTGAGTTACCGCCACTAAAACCCTATTGATTTGTTCCTCTATTGTACGTTTCACTTGGTCATTCATTCTCTTCTCAATGTCACGCATTTTCTTGTCAACATACTCTTGAGTCTCTTGCATCCCATATCCTTGAGTTTGAATTTGAGGGTAAGCTTGATTTGGTATTGGAGCATATGCTTGATTGGGAATAAATGGAAGTGGTTGATTAAATCCTTGTTGTGGTGGATAAAAGGTATTAGCTTGAGGTTGAAATTGATTGGGTGCTTTGTAATTATTGCCTTGGTATGGTTGTTTTTGCCCTTGATTCCTTGCTAAAATTTGAGGAGGATTTTGTGGAATTTGGGTGGGTGGTTGGGGTGGGAAGCCGGGTGGAGTAAGGTAATTTTGGGATTTGTAAGAAAGGTTATTTGGATTGATGTTAGGCTTGAAGTGTTCACGGTGTTCCTCTTGGTAAGCATAGCATTCCCCTTGATACCCTTGCACCTTGTCACATTGTTCATAAGAGTGGGGACCTCCACAAGTAACACAAGAAATGGTGATGGCATTCACATTGTTTGAGGAATTGTTCAATGTCATGCTCTTAAAAGTTTGAAGCATGTCTTGTTGTGCTTGCAAATGCCTCTCACTTTCTCTATCCATCCTTTGAAAAATAGCTTCTTGAAACTTGAGGAGTTGGTTGTCAAAAGGGATTTGAGAAGTGTTTTGGATAACATGAACTCTTTCTTCAAATGGATCGTTTGTTTGAACCATTGCCTTAGTCTCAATAATGGTCAAAGCCTCATGGTATGTCTTGAAATGAATACTCCCTCCCGCGGAAGCATTTAGTGAATCTTGGTGGTGAGGTTTAAGGCCATTATAGAAGGTATTGATTTGGGTTAGATCATCCATTCCATGATTAGGGCATCGCCTCAACAACTCACTATACTCTTCCCAAGCATCACCAAAGGATTGACTAGGTTTTTGTCTAAAGCCCATAATCAAATTTCTCAAAGCCATAGTCTTTTGTGGAGGAAAGAATTTGTTCAAAAACTTAGTGGTAAAATCATCCCATGTGGTGATACTATCGGGTGGTTGGGTGTCTAACCAATGCTTAGCACTCCCATCTAAGGAAAATGGCACTAACATCAATCTAATGACCTCATGTGGAACCCCATTATGCTTAATGGTGTTGCAAAGTGAAAGGAATCTCTTAAGGTGAGCATGGGGGTCCTCATTTTGTTTTCCAAAGAAAGGTGATGCAGCAACCATATTGATCATAGATGTATGTAGCTCAAATGTGTTAGCGGGAAAGTCGGGAATCTTAATGGCACTAACATATCCATGAACGTTGGATTGCATACGTTCATACAAGGTACGATTATCAACAGCCATGGCTTCTTGTGGTGATGACAAAGCACGATTCTCGTGATCGGCTTGGTGGACGGTGGTAGTCTTACTCTTTCTCTTTTTCTTCCTTTTCGGAGGAAGAGGTTGTACACCAATCGGTATTTGTGCACGCCCGCGAGTGAGCATGCAACTCAATACGAGGAATGAGAGAGAAGCTCTCGTGTGACTTTGAAAAGAATAAGATTATCCTCTTCGAGTTTCGATATTAAATATCCACAAGAAAGTAACAATATATGTAATACTACTTTGGGTGCAAGACCCTCAATTAAGCTTTCCTTCTTAGAATACTCCCAAGTGAACGGGGGGTTAGGTGGCGCGAAGCACTTAAGTACCTATTGACCCTTAGATGGCATTTTATAGCACATCGCCTTTCTATTCACTTAAATGTTCGTATTCTTTGAATTATTGCTTATTGAGAGTATTTATCTATTCTTGCTTTATTTTGTTTGATCGATACGCGTGTCAAGGACCGGAACGCCCCTCAACACGGTGTATTGCCTCGGCAATACTTATGGAAGATATGTAGATTGATTGTTCTTATACGTATACGTATTTACTTATAATAATATATGGAAAATATTTTTGTATTTATGAGTTTTTAAAGGAAAATACTATATGTACATAAAAACCGAGAGAATCCAATAATATATATTTTTGGGTGCAATCTCTTAGGAAAAAGATTGCTTTTTGGATTTTTTAATTTTTTTGGTCAATTCTTTAGGAAAAGAATTGTTTTGTTAATTTTTTAGTTTTTATATATTTTTATATTTTTGATTTTTTATTTGTTTTTGATTTATGATACGTAAAAATAACGTTCACCAAATGAACGGATCCCAAAAGCCAATGAAAACCGTCAATCGATAGTCTCTCGTGTAGTCAAAGAACCGGCAGCGGCGCCATTTGATATGAGTATAATGCAAGTTCGTTTTCTCAGTTCTTAACTAATAGAAAGTCCAATCAATATCAAATTTATAATTGTTTTTGGTTGTTCAAGCTTGCTTGGTAGTCTATTGCTAATTCAGACAAAACTATCTAAAAATGAAAAATATAAACCTACTTATACGTAAAACAAATTGCAAATTCCAAATTTTATTCAAGTAAAATATAAAAATGCAAAATTTAAAACTATAAGGACTGAAAATGTAATTCTATGAAATGAAAATGCTTGAAATGTAAATTCTAAAAGTTATAAGGACTATAAATGCAAAATAGTTAACTAAAAGGACAAAACTTGTAAAATTTATAACTAACTAACCAAATAGTAACAAATTAACAAACTAACAAACTGAAATTTAACAAACTTCCAAATGCAAGGACTGAATTATGCAATTACCACAAAATAAGGAAGATTAGCTAGGTTTAGAAACTGTTTGAACTTCTAGGGACTAAAATGCAAATAAACCAAAGTTTTAACTAAAAACGGGCAACAAGAAAGATTAAGCTCGTTTGAGCTTATTACTCAACCAATTAAGCTGAAACAAGTTGCAAAACTCTTAAAATCCAATTATAGCTACGTGTGTTCAAGGAAATAAGCTAAAAGTCCAAAATAAGCAATTGAGTGCTTATTAATAAGCTCAAAATAAGCTATAGCCTAATCCAAACATCCACAACTTGATTTTATTATCAAAACTGATTAAGCACTTGATTTAAAGAAGGGGAAATCAAATTAGAACCAATTTCATCCAGTAATAAGCCAGATATCTGAAATAAGCTAAAATGAGCTTATTTTGACCAAACGTTGACCAATTTTTGGAAAAAGCTCAAAATCTCAAAAACTCATATTCAACACTTTCTAAATGGATTTGTGAAAGAAAATTACAAGTTTTATGAAGAGGATTAAGAGAACTAAGAAATCAGAATGCACTTTATCACAGAGAATGGAAAATGCTCAGGCTTGAGCTAATAAGCTGTTTTCTAGCTTAATCCTGAATACTGTAGATTTTCCTCTTAAAGTCTAAAAGTTTATGTTATAAGCTATAACTAGAAACTGGTTTGAGCAAATTTCATCAAGTAATGAAGGAGAAACAATCAATTGAAATTGGCAAGTTTTGAAATAAAAGCTGATAACAAGTATGACCCAAACTATTTCTATGCCAATTGCCTGTTTGACTGTTATTATGACTTGTAAATGACTTAAAACCAACTGATATCAACTAAAGACTGGAAACAAACTACTAAACACCAATTTCTAACACTTGAAGATCACTTGAAAACTAGTCCCAAACACACCTTTATCTGGTTTAATCAAACTTTTACAAAGACTTATTGAGTAATGGTTAAGACTGATACAAAAGCTTTAACAGATTAGATTCAAGGGACAAAATGAAGTGTATACAAGCTAAGAACAAGCAATAACAAAGGCTAGAGCAGTAAGTAGCTATAAGGCTAAAAAGTTACTGAAAATCAGCTAGAAACTAGAAAGCTTAACACAAATGCACAAGATCAAACTGCAAAACACTAGAATCAATCAATCAACAACTTCTTAACAAGTAAAATCAGGCAGCCATCAACATTACACTAGAGAATTGAGAATGCAGTTTGACTGTTTAGAGGAACATAAAACAAGAGCTTTGAAACCTAATGTAGAGGTCCTTTGGGAAGAAGAGGAGCGCTGAGCTCTCTTGCCCTAGTGATACCACCACCTATCACTAGTAATCAACTCAAATCAATCATCAAATCAGCTACAAATCATCAAAATGCCATGAATTCTTCAAGAACAATGGAAATGCTGGAATTCTGATCAAACAGCAACAATACTTCAACAATGTCAGTTATGATCTTTGGTTGATCATAACAAACATCTAACAGCAACAATGGAATCACACAATAGCAGGAAAGTAGCAGGAATTGAAGAACAGAATTTGGCGGGAAACTTGAATTTGAAATTTATTTGATGAATTCAGTTACAAATGTTTGTTACAAACTACTAACTAACTAACTGACTCAAGAGTTTGTCAGGCTCTTGAGTAGTTAGGTGAAAAGGAGGGAAAAAGGGAAAGGAGAATTTAAGAACTATGTGTTTACAAATTTAAGCTACAAACTGAAATGAGATACATCCTAGCTATTTATAGGCAAGATAGGAGATTCTGTTGGAGTTTGTGACGTGTTCAGGCCAATCATAGCTTGACACGTGGAGGAATTCTGCAAATCCACTTTGAAGGTGATGAACACATTTTGGGTGTTTTTGATTCAATGGATAATATGTTAAATGGATTGCACCGTTGAATTCGTCTTTCAAAATTGAGTAACTTTGGTGTTTTGATCTTTTCTTGAAACGGCTTCAATCAAAATCCCGTTCCTGGTAAATATTTTTGTTGAAGGAGAAGGACACGTGGCGGCCTTTGATTGGTTTAAAACATTGCACATGGATCACACTGTAGAGATATGGTATTAATTGTGACGGCTGTGAGTGGATATTTATTACTTGATCCGTGTGAACTCTTTCCTTGTTTCTGATTGGTTTATAGCTTTTCACTTGGATTCAACTTTGCAAAACTTTCCAAACTTGGCAAAATAAGCCCTTGTACTTGGCAGATTCCCATTTCAAGCTAATATCTTCATTCCTTTGACATTTTTGGTCCTTTAACTTCCAAAACTTGTATAAAATAACCCTTTGACTGAGTTGACTTGATAGTTTGACCAGATTTGACTTGAATCTTGACTTTTCATAATTTGCACTTTAAGTCCTCCATCTTTCACAACTTGTCAAGATAGGTCCTTGAACTTCAAAGTCTTGTCACTTTTGATCCTCTTTTGTCTTTTTCATCCATTTGAGCTTGATTTTTCCTTGTTTCTTTGAAAATGTATCCTTTTACCTACATAAAATCACACAAACACAAACATACCACATAACACTGCTTTTTACAAGATAAATGGGTATTTTTCTTAATGTTTTAGGGTTATTTGTTGATAAAAGGATATGAGTTTAAGCTCATATCAAGGCTATGAACTCACGTTGATATGGGAAGGCGGGTTGTCGGCAATTCGGACGTACGGTACGTGCTTCAATCACGGAAACCTAGACAAATAATACTCGGTCTTAGACGTTTGTCCAATGTCTTTATAAAAATATCAATTATGTATACATATGATGATTATTTATATATGATGATCAAGTGGGTTTACATATTCTCGTTTACTCATTTTAGTGTTATGTGTCGGTAACGTTTATACTAGTTTACTAGTTTTACCTATTTACGTATTTTAAGTCCAATAAACTTATTATAAGTTATTTAACTTATTTTAATCCATTTTGTACTTATATTATCAGTACATACACTTTCAAGTTGGGCCCAAATGGGTTAAGCCCAATAAGTTCTTTTTATAGGTGTTTATCTTATTTAGTCCAATTATTAGCCCAAGTATTAGTCCAATATGTTTACTTAGCTCGTTAATGTCCGTATGCCCTATAGTTCGGGTTTTATTGGTTTTTACTTGTTATACATGTCTATGTATCAGTATATAAGTTTTATAAAGTTTTCATTAGACGGGTCCAACCATCTAAGTTTTATTTAACAAAAACGTTAATTTTACGGCAATAGCCGAAAAAGTCGTAAAAATCATGTTTATAGTTTTTATTACTTATAAACATTATTTCACCACCATTTATATAATTTATCCATTTGATTAACCTTTTATATATATTTATATAAATAAGTTTTATAAGTTAGTGGGTTTTTATTTTACATTTTATATATTAAAATGTGAGTGCTTATATAATAGTATTATTCTTTAATTTCCAAAAATCTGATTTTTAACTTCATCTTCACCAAAACTGCCATATCTTGAGTTCTATATGGAGATAGAAGCTCAAATTTTTATCACATAAACTACATGATATGTGCTACATTTAACTCTTCTATAGCTACTGTTGAATCATCTTCTAAATATTTTCTAAAAATCGTCCAAAACAGTAACTTCAGATTTATACCCTAAACTTGTTTTGATCATATCTCCCTCATTACTTTGATTCCATTGCATGGCCAACTCTCACATGTGTACAAGACTCATAGCTTACTGTATATCAACTCTACTTCATCATTTTATCAGTTCATAACATATTTCTTTACTGTTTTATACAGCCATCAAATTTAACCAAGATTTTAACCTTGTTTCTTATGGTTTTTCACCTTTTTATCCATGATTATCAACAACAAATCCCCACATAACATTTTTATCATCATATAATCATCATAAATATATACAATAGGAAATAAAGTACATGTTTACATAATCAAAATAACAAGAAGTTGAGGAGGACAATCTTTATACCACCAAGTTGATGTTGGTTGTGATGAAAACATGGAATTTGATGGAGAAACTTGTGCATAGCCAAGACCATCTTCAAGACCACCAAGCTCCATGGATTCCTTGTGGAAAAATCAGCCCCAAGACATCATGAATACTCCTCCTTGGATGTTATAAGTACCACCAATCAATAGGGTTTTGAAAGGGCTTCAACATATGTAAGTATAACATATGGTTTCATGGTTGAATCAAGATCAAAGGGTGTTTTTGGGAGAGATATGGGACGGCACATAGTGCTAGAGAGAGAGAGTGTGTGTGTTGATTGCATGGTGAAATGAGTAGCTAGTTTGGTGTGCTAATGGTTTTGACTAGTTGTTAGCTTTCTTATTAAGCTTAGGACAAGTGTAGTAAAGTTAAGTGAAAACTTGCCACCTCTTTGTTTTGGGCCGTCCCTATTGAGTGGGGGTGGGGCAAAAATTGTTTTGTCTCATCCCCATTTATTTACGGGTACTTCTCGATTCTAGTTTCCTCGATTTGCGTGCCCTCGGGTCGTTTTATGAAAAACGTTTTTATAAATTATGAATCGACGTCACAAAACGAATCCAATAAAAATTGTCTTATCAAAAACGGAGTTCGAAAACGTAAATACGTAATCCTAAGGTTTTCGGTTTAGTCGTAAAGGACGTTAAAATAAAATCGTAAGTCCTAATCTCTTCTCGTAAATTTGTGAGTTTATAAACTGACACAAATTTAAAACTCCAAAATAATATTCACGGACAAATTTTTTTTTTTTTGAAATGTCGGACTGTCACCAACAACGGTGTATGTAAACGTAAGCACATAATGTTGAATCCTCCGGTTTAGACGTAGTCGATGCTACTTCAAGACGTAAATCCAAATTTCTTCCCAAAAATAAGTGAGTTCATATTGTAACATTAAAATAATGTTTTTAAATAATATTCAAGAATAAAATATCAACCGTAAATTGACGGATTGTCACAGCATTTACCCCTAAACAGGATCTTTGTCCTCAAAGATCATCTTACTACTCGCTTCTTATAGAGTTAAATCCATGTGGGTATTTCCTCCACATTCGGTCTTTTCTGACAAGTGCAATCCATTATAATACGCGAGTTTTCATCAAACATAACTACGGGAATAAGATCAGGCTTAATGTTGACTTACTTTCTCTATCCATGATGTTCACGGGTTTTTGATGAATGCAACTTTTCGCCGATCTAAGCTTTACTAAGAATAATCAGAATTTCACTTGATAGATATTCCATCAAGTTCGATATACGAAACATAATTCACGCAGTCTTTGAATTCCTAGGGTAGATCCAGCTTATATGCCTTTCAATCCCAACTTTTACATCATCTCAATGGTCCCAAACAACGGGGACTTATATCCCATGATTTGTCAGATCATGAATTCATTTTTTTTTTCCAAGGTTAAAAATTGTGGCATAACTTCGCTACCCATTTGGCACTTCAAGACCTACATTTCATATTCACATAACCTCTTGCCCACTATCGGCAGTTAATAATCAAGTCCTAATTTCAACAATCATTTCAGATCTCGCGGGTCGGGTATTTTGCAAGGTTAGGTTTGCCATCATAGGAAACCTTAAACCTAAAAGACATGTCCAACTCACAATGGGTGTATGTCGGGTGTCTTTATCTCAACTCTTGCTTACAGATGCTCTAAGATTTAGATCCTAACAAGATTCGATCTCAATCCTAACACGATGATTATCAATGATAATCCTTCCAAAGGAAAACGATTATACGGTTCATTACCAAAGGTCAATCATTCAAACACAAAACAGCACTTATATTACCTTGTATCATTACTTTACCTCGTCCCTTCGATTTGGGGTGGTACATAGTACTCTCATCAAGGTTCGTTCTCAATGATTTCTGAGCAAATCTCTAGAAATTCGATGCGAAGCGAGGATCTTGATATAGATGATCGATACAGGCACGCTATGTTTACATAACTCCTTTGCATTTATCATTAACGAGAATGATATTAGCAGATTTGGTCAGTCTGTCGACGATGACCCAAATCGAATCAAATTTAGATGATGACCTTTGCAATAGCTAGACGTTTACTAATGTATGAGGCGATGTCTGCCTTCATAATTTTCATCAGTACAATTTCTTCAGACAAAGATACTTTTAGTCAAAAATGACATACATATAATACTTATACTTACAAATTCCAACATAGCTATATCTCACAATCCTTCATAGTTAGGCAACCACAAGTGGCCTTTAAAATATTTAACGCTATCGGCTTCTCAATTTTAATGGTTCACATTAGCCGCGAATCCCTTTTTATTATCTATATTATCCTTTTTACAAACATTGTTTGTTTTTATATTGTTCGGCAATTTATTCCGTACCATCGTTATTAAGGAACATGTCCTAATTGGTTCTTTATCCTTTTTATATAATATGTCAGTATCTATATTCACTTCTCCTGATGATGTAATTATCATGTTCACAATTCACTCAGATATTCTTTCTATATTATGCGTCAGTAATTACGTTCACTTTCTACTGATAAAATAAATATCATAACCGTATTTATTCAAAATTCTTTCTTCATATCTTCTATGTTTTTGTTTCGTCTTTACTATCATTTTTATCCGTTTTACTCAATCCGACGTCTAAAGCGTCGATAATTATTATAATTAATTAAATAATTATTAGTTAATTTTTATGAAGCGTAAACGTAAAAGTTTTAAATTTCTTAGTTCGACCAATTATATAAAATGTTCAAAAATAATTTGAATTTAATTAACAAGATTTTTGTTGAATTATCGAAAATATTTAATAAGATTTCGTAAATGTTCGAAAAACCTTTGTTTATACTTTGGTCAAAGTTTTCTTAGTTTGAAAAGCAAAAATTGTCGTTTTAAGTTTTCAAGTTATGGTATAAATGGTTCTACTCAGTCCTTCTTAAGTTATCTTGAGGTATACACAAACATTTACCCCTAAACAGAAGTTTAGTTAAATGCTTTGTGTATAAGGGAATAATCCCTTAAAAATCCTTTGTTAAAACATTTGTCAAAATATATTTGCACTTTCTTATTAGTAATAATCCAAAGTCTTAAAAGGGCTCTTAATTTTTGAAGAGTCAATATATTCCATTATCTATTAATCACACGGTTAAATCATGTAAATGATTAAGTCTTAAATCTCATGTTAAATATTCAAGATACAGGTTTTAATTGTTCGGCCAATTCAGGGCAATCTATAATTAATTATTAACTCATTATTATTCGTATTAACAAACAAATAGTCCTTAATGATCGCAAGCATGAATTTATCTAATTACAGCCTACACACGTGATTCATCGAATTTATGAATGCTACATGTGCATTGGTCAATCCAAACGACATCACGTGGAACTCATAATGTTCATTACAAGCACCGGTAATAGTGATTGGAATAGATAATCTTTTCCGCAGATGCGAAGTTAATGATAACCATGCCATGGATCAAATTTGCTAGAACCTTGTAAATGATCGAACAATTCTTCCATTTCGAGTTATGGATATCGTTTTCGATTGTCAACTTACTCAGTCACAGTAATCTATAAATATAAGGAAAGATAACACCATAGCTCTTCAGGATGACAGGCTTGGTATAATAAAATCTTTCTCTGACAACTATCTCAGTTGTGCGGTAATTCCTTAAATTCAGATGGTGCCGACGTACAGTGTACAAGTCACAAGTACAGCACCGGAAATATAATCAATACCAAATTCAACTTGCCTAAATGGCGAAGGTCTAGGTAATTCACCAACAAATACTTCCTAAATTTTCAGATAACATAAACATCTTTTAATACATTCATATCAGGTTCTTTCTGGATTATAATATCTATGACTAATTCACCACCATTCACGGGATAATCTCAAGTCTAAATGCAGGATACGGTCATCCATCAAGAATTATTTAAATCACTTTTGATAATCAACATCTTATCATTTAGGGGAATTCTATTCGAGTTCCCATCAATTAAGACAATTTCGTCATGTCATAATCAATCAATCCATTCTACTGGCATTACTAACTTTCCAGTTTCGTTGCTGTTGATAAGATGTGAACTTCTCAAAAGACTAATAATAACTCATAATCCTTCACAAATTCAGGGATATTAGGAGACATAACTATTATCTAAAGAGTAAGGTCAACGCATAATCTACGCGAGAGAATTTCAAATCAGATATAGACGAAAACATTTAACGAATATGAATATATCCCATGTTTTCATAATTTGAGTACGCATTCGAAAGCTCCTCGGATCGTTACCCAGGTCATTCAAATGAAATCAAATCATAAGGAATGATAAGAACGTCGATACATCCAATCGGGTATCAACACTCGGTAATCAGATACTTTTCCTAAGAATCTCACTACGGGAGAATTGGACAAGAAAGAATTGTCAATTGTCAAATAAGACAATTTCCACATATGAGTAAATTCAACTCAGAAGAATAGATGCTACAGGCACATATGTAGGTGTCCCTAACACTATGTCCTTATTTTTCACTTCTTTCAGATCTCATAAAATTTAATCTTTCACAATCTTCAAGGAAAATGTAGTGTTCATTCATTAGTTTTATGGTGACTACTAATCAGCCTTGCATGGTCCATTCCAAATTGTATGTAGGCGCGCAACTATATACAATTTCAAGATCAACAATGCAATTCTCAGTTGGTCAAAATTTTTAACATCATGTTTATAGTAAAAACATTTTCATGCTTAATTCTTAAATAAGAATCAAAAATAAATTTACAAAGATTTTCTTTGTTATGAAAACAATTAAGTTTTCAAAGCGTCTCATAAACAACTTCATTTTGATATCAATCACTTATAAATCTCACTTTGAATAATCCTTATTGTGATGAAAATTAAATTTTCTCAAAGGATACCGTTTTAACTTTACAAAAACAATGTGTGATCTGCAAAAGAGTGATGAAGAGTTGTTCATCAAGAACTAACTACAGTAAGATAGGAAATGAGCTTAGCCAAATAATCATGAGGTTCATGATCTCGATGGCACTAAAAAAAGAATAATCCACAACGTAACTCAATTCGGGATGAGTACTTGTTCAATGGTTACATCACTAATGCGAACATTAGGATGAAGCAATAAAAGATAGATAACATCGATACATGTAGAATTTAGCAATCAAAGGTAGTCTTCTCATTAATCACAAATAAGTCAAAATTGTACCGTAACACATTACATGTCACTATGTCATACAATTCTCAGGACTCATCCTACCAACTGATGTCTCAGTTAAGTTAGGGATTTTTAAAAGATACCACAATGAATACTAATCTACAAGAGTCATTAGGTGTTCCACATGTCCCGGAAGATCCATCGGTCTCAATTCAGAAGAAGATTTCTTCAATTTATTTCTTGGACTCTGGGCATCCTCGTCAGTGGACAATGGCCTAGGAACAACCCTTAACACGAACCTACAATCATTTAAAACCTTATAATTCAATCACAGAACTTAACGACTTATATTAACAATCTCATATTCCATACAGGTTAAATTTTACTTTATTCAAGTTTTTAACCAATTTTATACTCAATGCGATATCCTACCTCATATTCCAATACTTTCATCTTATTCTTAGGCCTTAATAGGCAATACAATCTCAATATGAACAACACTTAATTTCCAATCCTATATTTCTTACAACAACAATTATCAAATGAGTCACTAGCATGAGATGACTCACACATTCAATCAGATTTCTCGGAAAGGTACTAGTGGCATGAGGCTTTTGGGTAATGGTTCCAATAACAGCCTCAAGTGCAACATTCACCCTTTCGATTTCAATTTAAGAATTGGATGACAACGAATCAGATGACAACTTTCTAGGTGGTAACGTTTTGTCAAACTCCACTCTATAAGAAAAGATCGTCATGACATCGATATCAGATTTAATCTCGCCAATTCTTTTTCAATATCATAATCAACTAATATCTACATTTCTACGAATATCAACCATTTGTTGGGATCATAAATATCCGCAACTTGATTTAGATCTAGGATAGCTAGAATTCCTACGAGAATAGCTTCGATTAATTTACTAGGGGATTTAGGGTTACTTGTGACAATCTATGTCGTATAAATACCTCGTATAAAAATCAAAATAATCATCAAACAATCATGTAATAAAATTACATCATATATATATAATCCAAGTTATATATACATTAAAATAACACTTCTCAGTCTTGGCCTTGTCGGTAACTCGGGAATTCTTCGGCACCGTTATAGTCAAAAGATTTTTAGACATTTTTAGAAAAATGTTTATAGTTAAAAGATTTTGAAAAGTTTTATTCAAAACCTTGGTTTTAAAAATCTTTCGTTCTCTATAACGAGAGCTCTGGTACCAAACTGTAACACCCCCAAATTTATACAACTCAGTACAGCGGAAGACTAGTTGGTGTTACGGGATAGCACATTACTCACATCATAGACAACGCATAAAAATCGCGTCGTTTATTAATAAAGCATTTCCATTCATAAATATCAAAGTTACATAGGTCCCAAGTCATAATCATTTCATACAAAGTTTTACAAGTATTTGAATGGAAAATATTGTTTAAGTGCGGGCCATGAATTCTTGTCGTCTTCCCGAGAATGACCTTCAAGTACCTGAGATAAAACATATTAAAAGAAAAGGTCAGCGATAACGCCGAGTGAATTCATAGAGTTTAATAAATTCCATCAATATAACTTTGGTATAAAAATTAGTACCAAAAATCAATTCGTACAAATCATTGTAATAGGCCGTAAAATAGCCAAAATCATTTTATACAAATCTTTGTAATAGGCCATAAAATAGCCAAAGTCATTTTATACAAATCCTTATCAAAATCATAATATAGGCATTTGCCTTAAAAATTATTATACGAGCCAATGTCGTAAAAACATCATACAAAACGTCTTATGACGTTGTATAGAATCAAATAAAAACCGTTATATGAATATGGTTACGAAAACCAAAACACAAACATAATATCAATAGTATGACCCTGTATTGCTAGTCAGGCAATACATCGTAATTCGGAGCGTCTAGTAATATTTTGGTGATTTGGATTATTATAAGCCGCATGACATTGTTACCTTACTAAACCAAAACGGGTAGCTAACCCGATACCAATTTTGCCCATCTAAAGTAGCGTGTCGTCACAAAGGTCACGCTATGGAAATCTTCTCATACATAAATTCGCTTACCAATCAATGTGGCACGACGGGGATCAACCGTCAAGGCGCGAACTGGGGTGATCGTCCCCAAATAGTACTATTAAATGCATAAGCGTCTACCAACTCCCGGTAGTTCACAGTTCATGCTAATGGGACTTTTAGTGACATAACCTAACTTTAATAATCCATTTAATTTCATCTATCGGGTCCATTAATCATTTATCGGGTCATACAATCGGGTCATTCAATCATTCGGGTCCAAAATCAATAAACAAACAATCGGGACAAATGGTGTCCTAAGTTTATAAAAACTAACATGTTATCTCCCTCGCGGGTTTATAAAACATTTATAAAACATTTAAAAGAGTGTGAGGCTATGAACTCACGTTGATATGGGAAGGCGGGTTGTCGGCAATTCGGACGTACGGTACGTGCTTCAATCACGGAAACCTAGACAAATAATACTCGGTCTTAGACGTTTGTCCAATGTCTTTATAAAAATATCAATTATGTATACATATGATGATTATTTATATATGATGATCAAGTGGGTTTACATATTCTCGTTTACTCATTTTAGTGTTATGTGTCGGTAACGTTTATACTAGTTTACTAGTTTTACCTATTTACGTATTTTAAGTCCAATAAACTTATTATAAGTTATTTAACTTATTTTAATCCATTTTGTACTTATATTATCAGTACATACACTTTCAAGTTGGGCCCAAATGGGTTAAGCCCAATAAGTTCTTTTTATAGGTGTTTATCTTATTTAGTCCAATTATTAGCCCAAGTATTAGTCCAATATGTTTACTTAGCTCGTTAATGTCCGTATGCCCTATAGTTCGGGTTTTATTGGTTTTTACTTGTTATACATGTCTATATATCAGTATATAAGTTTTATAAAGTTTTCATTAGACGGGTCCAACCATCTAAGTTTTATTTAACAAAAACGTTAATTTTACGGCAATAGCCGAAAAAGTCTTAAAATCATGTTTATAGTTTTTATTACTTATAAACATTATTTCACCACCATTTATATAATTTATCCATTTGATTAACCTTTTATATATATTTATATAAATAAGTTTTATAAGTTAGTGGGTTTTTATTTTACATTTTATATATTAAAATGTGAGTGCTTATATAATAGTATTATTCTTTAATTTCCAAAAATCTGATTTTTAACTTCATCTTCACCAAAACTGTCATATCTTGAGTTCTATATGGAGATAGAAGCTCAAATTTTTATCACATAAACTAGATGATATGTGCTACATTTAACTCTTCTATAGCTACTGTTGAATCATCTTCTAAATATTTTCTAAAAATCGTCCAAAACAGTAACTTCAGATTTATACCCTAAACTTGTTTTGATCATATATCCCTCATTACTTTGATTCCATTGCATGGCCAACTCTCACATGTGTACAAGACTCATAGCTTACTGTATATCAACTCTACTTCATCATTTTATCAGTTCATAACATGTTTCTTTACTGTTTTATACAGCCATCAAATTTAACCAAGATTTTAACCTTGTTTCTTATGGTTTTTCACCTTTTTATCCATGATTATCAACAACAAATCCCCACATAACATTTTTATCATCATATAATCATCATAAATATATAAAATAGGAAATAAAATACATGTTTACATAATCAAAATAACAAGAAGTTGAGGAGGACAATCTTTATACCACCAAGTTGATGTTGGTTGTGATGAAAACATGGAATTTGATGGAGAAACTTGTGCATAGCCAAGACCATCTTCAAGACCACTATGCTCCATGGACTCCTTGTGGAAAAATCAGCCCCAAGACATCATGAATACTCCTCCTTGGATGTTATAAGTACCACCAATCAATAGGGTTTTGAAAGGGCTTCAACATATGTAAGTATAACATATGGTTTCATGGTTGAATCAAGATCAAAGGGTGTTTTTGGGAGAGATATGGGACGGCACATAGTGCTAGAGAGAGAGAGTGTGTGTGTTGATTGCATGGTGAAATGAGTAGCTAGTTTGGTGTGCTAATGGTTTTGACTAGTTGTTAGCTTTCTTATTAAGCTTAGGACAAGTGTAGTAAAGTTAAGTGAAAACTTGCCACCTCTTTGTTTTGGGCCGTCCCTATTGAGTGGGGGTGGGGCAAAAATGGTTTTGTCTCATCCCCATTTATTTACGGGTACTTCTCGATTCTAGTTTCCTCGATTTGCGTGCCCTCGGGTCGTTTTACAAAAAACGTTTTTATAAATTATGAATCGACGTCACAAAACGAATCCAATAAAAATTGTCTTATCAAAAACGGAGTTCGAAAACGTAAATACGTAATCCTAAGGTTTCCGGTTTAGTCGTAAAGGACGTTAAAATAAAATCGTAAGTCCTAATCTCTTATCGTAAATTTGTGAGTTTATAAACTAACACAAATTTAAAACTCCAAAATAATATTCACGGACAAATTTTATTTTTTTGAAATGTCGGACTGTCACCAACAACGGTGTATGTAAACGTAAGCACGTAATGTTGAATCCTCCGGTTTAGACGTAGTCGATGCTACTTCAAGACGTAAATCCAAATTTCTTCCCAAAAATAAGTGAGTTCATATTGTAACATTAAAATAATGTTTTTAAATAATATTCAAGAATAAAATATCAACCGTAAATTGACGGATTGTCACATAAACAATATATGTTTATCATAAGATAATGTCAATTAACACTTTATAATTAAATCTGGTAACATTCCCACCATGATTAACAACTGAAAACAGAGTTGGATCAGTTTTTGTTTGGTTGTCTCAACCCAGTTCAACCACCATCAGGAGTTCTCACATAAAATGTGTGATTATTCTCTTTCTTGAAATTTGACTGGTCACTATAGATACATTTGGCTTCATTTTTGAATTTAAATTGTTGGTTTATAGTTACTTTTGCTCAATTAGGGATCAAATATTTTTGAAAAGAACGTGTTTGCATAGTCTGACTGCCTTCTCATAAATTCCGTTGTTGTCATGACTCTATAGAATCTCTATCTTTTCAAGACCCTAAGCATCATCTATCATCTGAGCGTAGAGATTAACATCTCTAGAGTGACCAAAATTCTTCTGGGTTTCCCCTACCTTTAGAATGTTCTCAAGTCCTTCCAAACACAATTTTGTATTAAAAACTCAGAAAAGGTGAAACGGGAGATTACTTGATTTGTTCATCATTACCACCCGAAGTGGTATTTTATACCGCCCAAGCAACCTCTTTCTTTCCGTCAAATTCACCATTTTGAAGCAAATTTACCAATGGATCAATTAATCCTGCTATAATTACAGCCTGTAAATTGAGAACAAAATTACAAAACGATTAAACAATTAACAAAGTTGTAGATTTTGAACAAAGCAATTTAATAGGTAACGTGCATTAGATTAAATGTCGAACCACCTTTACCCACTGAACCCATGAGATTTTAGGGAGACATATTATCTGGTATAAATTTTGTGATCTTGAGATTCTGATGTAGAAAATATACGAGTTATCAGATAATTGTGCAAAAGTATCTTTAATGGGCGTTGAGCCACAGATGTAGTAAATATACAGTGAGATCCATGTCGTAGATACTGAAATTCTAACAGTTGTCTGTTAACACGTTATGTAACATATAATTTTGTTTTTTCAACTTATTCCTCAGGTTAGTTTTTGTAATAATTGTTGTTCTTTTCTTGTGTAACCCTATTCTTTTCTGCTATTGTAATTTAACCGACATCTAACCACGTGTTCATTCAATGTTGAATGTAGTGAAGGTCAACATATGACCGCCTAAAAATAGTATCCTCCGACCCTGCTTCATATATTGGTTTAACCAAGAGAGAGGTATTGTTAGTGAAAATAGTTGGATTTTTAAGGAACCACGAGATTTTTATTTTCTTAGTAGTTATATATCTGTTTAGTAGAACCCGATAGTGGAAGCATTCATATTGATGGTCTATACATTTTCTCCATAGGCCTAAAGGATCTCAGGATGAAACTAAGTGTCATCCCTCAAGAGCCGACCGTATTTAATTGTTCTTGGAATAGTACATCTTTTGAAATATATGACTACAAAGACATTTAAAACCTTTGGACCGAAAGTGTTTTAGATATAGTTAACAAAAATGGTAAAGCTTTAAATACGAGTCCGTTCCATGATGTATACTTTAGGTTCCTCTGTGGTATAAACGTGGCAACTGAAGCCACACATGAGTATGGGCTTGGTTACATTAGATGTTTGAACATGTTTGAGTCCTTACTTATACTTATGCATAAGAAAAACAGGGTAAAAAGGCATGTTTGATACACTGCAAGTAACAGCAGTTGGTGGTCCTTTAAAATATTACACTAAGAAAAAGTTATAAAAATATTACAATTAAAAAAAAGTGATCAGTGTTTGCTATCTATTATGAACATAACGCTCTTCCTAAACACCTTTGTTGATGAATGACTTGTCGAGGGGAATATTTTTTTATCAAATAATGATGAGCTTCTTTTGAGTAATTTGCTCATGAAAAGAAGATACAAATAAGATGATTGGGAATCCTGATAGTATACAGGATTTTTTAAACACCAAATTTGATACGTAGGCATCCTTGGTTAGAATGATAACTAACATTTAAAAATTTTAATTATCAGTGTCTGTGTCAATGTGTCATCCATTTACATTCCTCGACTACAATAAGACCCTTTGTGACTTGACATAAAGAATGGATCTACTACACTCACAATTATATTTCAAGATATTTGTCAAGAGCCCACTGATGTTAGGTTGCCCGCAACGAGCTCAATCGACCCTCGGTTGACCAATTTCAAAATCGATCGTCCACGAGAAGTCGATCAGCCATACGATCTATTTGTATAATCGGTCTCTTCCTTTGTTTCCTTTTATTTATGTTTTTTAATTAAATTAAATTATTTTTAATTATGTTTTAATTAGATAAAATTTGTAATAAATTTCTAAATTTTAATATATTGAGCTTTGTTTGATTCCTCACAACATATATTAATTTGATAATTTTTAGAGTTAGTTTTAGTAGAGCATATTACCCTCTTTATCATTAATTAGGTATTTTTTTAATCATTCCCTTAACAATATTTAACTATAAATATTATTGTCATGTTTTTTTATTTTATTTAAATAATTATTTGAATAAAAAATATATTAAAAATTAAACTTGGTCGTCTTGTTGTAAAAACAATCGTTTGTAGTCGTCTGAGAGAGAAAGCTGATGTGACAGAAAAAATATAGGCCGCACAAAGTCGTTGTTGTGAGTAGCCTTAATAATATATTACCGAGCAAGTTATAGGTTTTCTTTAAAATATTTTTTATCATGTGTCATAAGCTTTGTCACATGATACAAATGGTACACCAAGTTTTTTTCTTTTGTTTTTCATAATGTTTTTTTATCATGTTAACCACTTAAAGATTCTTTGCACCTATTAGCTGGACTTAAAGATTCAAGACTGACACTACAATTCATTTTGGAGGAAAAGACAAGAGTCGGATGCAAAACAAACCAGGTGTAAGAGTTAAGCCCAAAATAAGTGATATTCAACTAACAATATACAATTGCGAAGTACAAGTAACTTCTTAACTTGAAATATCTTCATTCGAGTCTTTCTCTATTATATATGTTTCATTAGAAAACAAATTCTACATATAAATCCTTAAGAGCTATAACAACTGTTTGTTATCAATGGTCTCATTATTGCTTATTCTTATGACAGAAAACGCATGGCATAAACTTTCATTGGTATTAAATAACATTATAAAATCAAGTTAATTTCTCAAGTTATAAGAGGAAACTTTAACCCATTTATGTAAAATGGGTGATGGTTTAAAATTTAAAACATTTTTATTTAAAAAATTGTAATTCGTGGAAGTCAAGACAAAAAGACAACCCATCCGTTGACCACAAATAAACATTACTTAAGCGTAACATATAACTAAAATATATCAAAAGTTAGATTAAAAATTCAAGAAACTAAAACGCACAAACCAGAAACCCTCCGAAACAAGAAAAGAAACGACCCCGTCCGTTGGGCGGGTTACGACGCTAGTATATATATACATACATATATATATATGTATGTATATATATATATATATATATATATATATATATATATATATATATATATATATATATATATATATATATATATATATATATATATATATATATATATATATATATATATATATATATATATATATATATATATATATAGGTATAACTATGACTTGATACCACACCCTTAATCCCAGTCATATGTGACATGGCAGCTATTAGCCAATAGTATTTCAGAAATCCCTAAAAAATCTCTATTTTCCACGTTTTTTATGATTTGAAATCGCAGTTTTCTGAAAATCTCGTTTTGGAAACGCATGTTTAAAAATCGCGTTTGAAACGCAGTTCTTATATTAATTTTCAGAAATAATTTAAAAAAAATGTCCATTGCAAGATTTGACCTCGTGACCTATAGCTAACAAGTTACCAACTTTACCATTAAGCCAAACAACTTTTGGTGATCTTTTGTTTAAAACCAAAATAATAAACTCTAAATAAAAAATTGGTACACATCCATGTATATCGACAGGATATATTTCAAAATTATCAATATATATCTACATGATATATTTCAAAATTAGATATATAAAATTGTAACTGTAACAAGATATACATCCAAAATACATACGTAACTTATTAATCAGGAAAACCTACATGAGTATTTTTTTTAATCTAAATTCGTAAAAAAAACACACTTAAAAAATCTACGCCTCTTTCTTCTCTAACCCTAATCTCTTTGTGTTTTAATTTTGCAGGTTAATCTTCATGAATCCCTTATCTTAACATACGTCCCTTTTTTTGTTTGTTAAAACTTTGCAGGCTGTATATTACAGGAATATTTTTGGAGTTATTGTACTGATATTTATGCTATATGATATTAGATATTGACCCTTTAAAAGAATTTTTTTTTATTTTTCATTGCCTGAGAGTGATTGTGACTTTTTTTTTACCTTCGTGTGTGCAAGGAGCAGCCAAAGAAAGAAGATGATACAATAGCTTCAGATTTTTCTTAGAGTGCCATTGGAGCATGAATTCTAGATTTTGGTCGGTTACTGCTCGATCCTTATTTTATCTTCGATGTTGATAAAGGTAAGAAAATATTTGTCTCTTCAGTCTTTTAACATTAGAAAGTACGCTAATCGAAATTTTAAATCTGCCTAATCAGTGTTCTAGATGATGCGTGTATTTTGTTAATTTATGCCTAGCAGATGCGGGTCAATTGTTTCATAGAATATAATTACAAAGCTTAATGTGGGTCAATTTCTGCTTATGGAAGATCTCGCAACAAAGACATACTTGACATGACTAACATATGCTTCTTGTCCAATGAAATAACATGTAAAGAAGTGAAAGAGGAGATGCTTAAAGGATTATACTATAAGTTAGCCATATTAAGGAGCTCACATTTGGGATTTTGTTCTCCAAGATATGATTTCCTTTTCTTCTCTAGCAATTTGTGTCTTGCTATTTCTTATTGATCTTTAATTTTAGCCATTTCCTTTAAGATACTCTCCTCGCTATTATGGATTCACAAGTAGCCAGTAGAACTATAGAAGTGTATAACATATATTCTGAGATGCATCAACGATTGTTATGTGAGATGGGTGTTTGGATGCATATATGGAGAGTGGTTGTATACGCATCATCAAGCGTTAAACTAACTGATGTAAGAAAGGTTGTGTGAGTGTATAGTGGGTTCGTTCGTTAGGTGGGTTCACGGGGTTGATACCTCATATGTATTTTGGAGAAGAATATAATTAAATACATGCTCTTTATGATTCTGATATATCTATCATTTCCATTAACATGAGTTAATAATTGTTCACTTTGAAATAATTTGGAAGGTTGATTTTGACAACTCCGTGGGAGTTGTAGAATTATGCTTCAATGTTGAATGTATCTGTTGCTGGAAAATGATCACTAGGATATGGTTAGCGTTAGAAAGGTACTGATAAGACCTTTGGTTAGACATTTTTGTTATTTCATGATTAGATCACACAATGACATTTTGTTAAAGTAGTGGATAAGTAAATCATATCTTAAGGAAGAAGTTAATGATATCCCACATTAACAAATCACTATTAATGCAATAATAATATCCATTATCTGTGAAATCATGCATTCCCTTTCTTATTGTAAACTCACGACCCGCATGACCAGTTTGACCCGCATGATGTATTGCGAAACAAAAGCGCGAAACAAGGTACAACCGTTGGATAACTGATGTGATGCTTCAACTATAGGGATACATCCTCAAGAACAAAAACATGTGTCTTATGCTACAAATAAACAAAATAGCACACACTAGGCTGTGTTTTAAACTCTTTGAACACTTTTGATGGCATTGTTCATAGAGTTTGTATGGGCCCACAACGTTTAACCACATGCTTTCCTGATCATGCCTATCCAGTTAGTTAAATCAGGCTGCTACAAGAAGGAAATAAGGATGCTACAGGTCTAAAACATTATGGAACACGCAAGGCTGGTCCGACATGTTCCTAATGACAAAATGACAGTGGGGATTATACCGATGCTAATTACTAATATCCCATTTGTTATTTGAATGTCATGACTATACACTATCATTAACATAGGTAACACCGTAACATTAGCCATTGTGAGTGATATCCGTATCATTATGTCGCATTTGCTTATGATATCAAAGATTTAGCTGATTTGGAAATAACATTTTTCCTAGGAGAGCCATTTAAACTCTTTGATCAACTTATGGGAACCCTGCCAGCTGCAAGGTATTTCACATTTACAGATCTGAAATCAACCCACGTTTTTTCCTCCTCATAAACTTTCTGGTTCTCCTATTCAAGCATTTGATTATAATGTTTATATGGTGCTACACCTCAAATGCTCTGCCTGACAATTACGGAAGACTGATGTCTGATCCATCATCACCTATATTTGACTTTCATCACCCCAAGACTCAGAAAACACCGAAGGAGAAGTCAAGTCAGTGGTATGTTATTTGTTTTTTTATCTATGTGCACAGTGTTAGTAAGGTAGTTCTAATTTCACTTTATTTTTTTTACGCAAGTATGAGTTAATGCTAAAGAAAGCTTCTAACGATGACATTCTTATGGGCAACGATAATTTATACAATAACTTTTTCGTTCGAAAAAGAGAAGAAAACGGTAAGATAACAGCAGCGCGTGTGCCATATTCTGATGGTGCTTTCTGGTTAGAGAATGCTGAAGCTTTAAGTGAGGCTTATATTGAATTTTTGTTTATCAGAGGGTCTAATAGACCACCTACTCCGACGTGTGCAACAGGCCGCTTAATGATTGACCGAAGGATGGTAAGAACAATTTTAGTTTCTCAATAAGGTTTGTAGATCTTTTATGGTATTTTTACGTTTTGAAATCATATTCTATGCCTATAACATGTGACAATAGCTAAGATTCTCCCATCTCAAATTTCATGTTTGATAAATACTTATGCCTTTTGCTAAAAAAAATTGGTTATAACTATCATAAAGAATTCCGCTGATGTCTTTTATATCTTTACTCTGACTTGCAGATCTGCTTACTGAACAAGGTTTACGTTAAATTTAATGGTAAAAATCAGGGTTCTAAATAGCGCGCTATAGCGCGCCTTATAGCGGGCTATAGCGTGAAGCGTGGCCTCCACGTTACTAAAAATAGTAAGTTCAGTTTCATTAAGCCCTTTGGACTGACCGTCTCTCAAGCTGTACCTGCTGACTGATTGTCCTTATACCCAAAATAAGCACACATCAAATTTATATAAGCATCTCAATCTGCTTATGTGCTAAGAAGTTAGAAGTAAGCATATGAGCAGAAAAAAAATTACTCTTGAACACCCTCTTAGAAGACTTTAGTTTTACAAATGGCAATGGTTTCTTTCTAATATAAACTGTATTATAGATTTTTTGTGAATTATCTGGGTATGGAGAACTGGAGACCAACCTTATTAACTATATTGCCTTATAAGATACCGTTATACACCTTGGTCATTGTTCGCTATCATATTACACTAAGATGATTTATAACATAATTCAAGAAACAGTAAATGGGAAAAAGTTTCAACACAACCATACAATCATTGATTATAATATGTAAAAATAAAATCAAGAATGAAAACTTCAAGAGCACGATTAGTTCCAAGGATTTAAAGAATATTTGAAGAAGTGGTTTGATGTGAATAAGGAAGCTGAGGACTAACACACGTAAAGGTCAGTGTATCATTTTTTTGTTTTCCCTTGGTCTTTTTAAATCACATGGTGTTAACTTTTTGTGTCTAACACCCGCCAGATGTTGCTGTAGCATTTTCTTCTAATCCCACAGAGTCTACTCTCCCTACCACGTCAATCTTCATGTCGTGTGCTTTAAATTTTAAAGTTGCTGTGAATATCATCTGGAACTCTAGGTGAGCATATAGTTTTGATAGAGATAGGAGCCTCTCGATATGCCGCAGCAAAGGTATGCCCCTTCTGTTGGTCTAACAAAACTTATGGAAGACTACCTATTATATTTTGTTGTTTCTTAATTCTCACTTTGTGCCTTACAAATGATAGAAAAAAAAAATAAGAAACACGAGTTCGATTTTTGGGTCTCTTTTAGTTGTGTCTTTTGACGTAGTCCGTTTATGTTAAAGCTAAACCAAATCAACCCACTTATAGACAGATGGGTTGAAAACTAAAATTACCACCTTTAGTAATTATGCATACTATTCCATTCATGCCAATACATCACACCACTACTTAATTATATAACCATATCTTGATTAGGCTGGTTTGGATGAGCCTACTGGTGGAGAAAGGCGCACTCGTGTTTCAGTTTGGGAGATTGAACCTGTTACAGCTCCCTTTTTCATCTGTCCCACACCTCTTTTTTACCAACCCAAACGCCCAAGACAACCAGGAATGCCAGTTACATTGACCATGTGTAAAGATTTCATTACTCTGATCTAAAACTGAAAAAGATTGTTTTTATAAAGATGTAACAGATTTATTAATTTGACTAGAAACCCTCATGATATTATTATATTTTATACAACCTTTTTTGCATAGTTAGGCTATTGGCCCCCATAATACAAATAATTATTTGTGAAAAATAAAAGTAAAAAGAATGAATCCATATGATTAATCTTTAAAGAATCTTTCCACTTTAGACAATCTATTCAAAAGAACCATGCCATGGATCGGGGAAGATATGTCCAGTAAGATGCCGGCTTAGGCTTAGTTCAGTGGATGGACATGTATTAATTAAAGCTCTTTGCTTGCTAACTCGATCCAACACAATTACATGAACCCGTTATCTGGGTCTGTTTTACAAACCTAATCAACAAATGCCTACGCAGAAGAACATGCAGTTCAATAGTCAAATATCAACAATGGAGCTTGACCTGTTATACAAGCTACCTCAAACTGCGTGATAACCCTATTAACCTCAATGATGCAGCCTCAACAGTTGGCTGATCCAAGACAACAACGAATGAGACAAAATTTGCTCGATCAATCGATGCTGCAAAACCAATTTCTGTCCCAATTTAAACACAACAGCAGTCATCAATGCATGAACCAATAACAGCAGCAGCAATTCCGACAAATGTAATCCTTCTGTGATGATTATGTCTTATTGAGGGTGAAAATTACATACAGTTTTGTGAAATCGATCTTTCTGGAATAGGCATGGTGCGTCCTCCTGAAATTGAAGCTCCCATCGAGAAGTTCAAGTTGTTTAATACATTGATGTGGTTACTATATTCCATTATTCCAAATGATAGTAACTATTTGAGTTTTTGCTCATCGTCATGTTTCACCTGTAGCGATCATCTTATAAACTTGGTTGTTCAATAGCAGTTTATTTGAATATATGATAACTTAACCTATGACGAGTGCGAGCCGTATGTTTATGCAGCTTTTGGTAAGTTGCTGTTCAGTTTGCAGCCATGTGTAACTCCACCAGTAAATTGATACAATATGAGCGAGTCGTTGCTATTGAGTCCGAAAACCCAATCTCAGTGAAGGTAAATATACACAAACGCGTCACCTAAAAGTTATTGAAAAAAGTGGATATTAGACACTGCCATGATTGCTATACATAAAAATGGCTGGTGAATATGAAATAAGAATTCAATGAAATCCTATACAATTGATGGACCTACTTGAGGTTCTCGATTAAGGGGGTATTGTAAGTTTAACCAGTAGTATTAAGTTGTCTTTGTGAACTGCTATTGATGAGCTCTTTTTGTATAATGAGTAACGTCAGTAATGAACCCACACGGCCACACTTTTTACTAGATTACGAATAAATGTTACACTTTTACCCACTAACTTCGTATTCAAATTAAAGTTAAAATTATAAAAAGTTAAATCTAAATAAATTAATTTACTAAAAATGAAAAAACTAAAATTTAATCAAAATATGTCAAAATGGATATTGAATTAAAAAGCGCGAAATTTTAAAAAATATTCTGAAATTAGATTATAGAAAAAATAAATAAATAAAAAGATATTTCAATTTACATATAAAAGTTTTTTGAATAGTTTTTTACAAAAGTTGTTAGAAAAGTTTGTTATAAAAGAGATAATGAATAAGATTACATTTAAGTTCATTTGCATAATAAACTTTATTTGGATACCATCCACTTTTCATATCCGTTTTAATCTAATGGATAAAATTAAACACAAAATATGTTTTCACATTTTTTTTAAACATTAATATCTTTTAAACCGTTAATCGTTATGCAAAAAAAAACATACCGTTACGAATAGCATTTAATTATCTTTCTATAGATATGTTATATGATATACTTTGGACAAAAAAAAATTTCTAATTTTTTTCTCGTTTTCGAAAATTATCATATATGATACTAATATCATATATGATGCATATTGGTAGACAAATAATTAAATGTTCGTCATGATGATATAATTATTCTCGTTTAACACGGTTTAAAATATATTTAAATTCGTTTTTGGCGTTGCTCGTCTTTTTACTAGAGACCTCGTGTTTTAGGTGACGGGTCAGCCTTGGACGTGGAATTTGTTTACGTATTAGATCTCTCGCCATTTATCTCTTTGGAACCAAAAGCAACTTGCTGGTGATGAACCAATTCCATGGAGTATTTGACTATTTGAGCAACAACATCGTTGGTTATAAACATGACATATAAAGAAATTAATTAGGTGTGTGGAAAAAAAATCTATTCATGATCTAAATCGAATGAAAAACTTAAATCGGTTTTTATTAAACTTCTCCGGTTTGTAATAACATGGACAAGAATGGTTTAAAACCGAATCAATCCGATTAAAAAACGGTTAAGACTAAACCGATCCGATTAAAAAACGGAAAACAATGTACAAAACCGATTTAGTTTAAGTTAAACCAGTTCATTAACTTGTTGACTATAATTGAAATGGTTTAAAAACTAATACGGTTTAAAAAACGGTTAACTAACCTTATATACAGCTTGAATGTATTTACTGAATTATATATCTAAAAGGTGGGATTTTTAAAACCGTTTTTTTCTAAAATCGATCTGGTGGTTCAAAGAATCGGTATTTTAAAACCGTTTTTCGCAAAATTGAAAACAGTTTTACAAACAATCGTTATTTTTAAAACCGTTTTTTTCTTAAAACCGATCTGGTGGTTCGTAACCGGTTTTATAAAATGGACAGATCGGTTTAAAAACAGGCTAAAAACGAACAGATCCAGTTAAAACAGGTTAAAACCAAACCAATCCGGTTAAAAACAGGTTAAAACCAAACAGATCGGTTTAAAATAAGTTAAGCCGAACCTTTCCGAACAAAAGACTGACATGGGACAAAACACGTATGTTGGGTGAGCCAACCCATAAAAATATCAAAACCGCGTCCCACTCCAAAATAAAAATTAATACACAGACGTACTTTAAAAAGATATTTAAATTGTAATACACTTTTGTCAATTACATTTTATAAAAAGTATTATACAGCCACTATAGTTTAAAAAACATATGTTTAACATAGTTGTATGATTAATGTTTGTTTAGATGTTATGTTACGTTGTGTTAGTATTTTTTTATAATTAAAAAAATAACATATATTTTTTGTGTCGCCATAGTTATATCAACCTCTTTTCCTTTAACAGGTAAAGTGACAACATCTTTACATTTTAATATATCGACGAATGAACAAATGTTCAAAATCTCACACAAACGGTTTTTGCAAACAGAGGATGCCTAAGATAATGGTCAAGGAAAAGTGAAAGAATAATATTTTACTAAAGAAAGAGATGAAAATGTGATTATATGCTCGACGGTGTATTTAATTGATAATTTTATCGTCAAATATGTGGAATCTTGCTTTATTTAAATTTACTATAAAAAAAAAGATGCGCCATTTGTGTTGAGAATAAAAATGATCATAATCTCTAATTCAAAAATTACCAATCACATTAAGTTTTACTGTCTATTGCATTGTGAAATTCGGACACACGACCCCTCTTTTTAACCCCATCATCTTAGACACAAGAACATATAAACACATGCTGCCCTTTAACTACAAAATAAGGTTAGCTTACATATGACAAACATAAAAACAACACAAACCGATATATGTACAAACGAATATTAAGAGGATTATTCTAAATTTAGACAAAATACGTTTGATGAGTGGCACAAGGCATACAAATATCACACACATTGAAGCGAACATAAATAAAACACAAAATACGTTGTAAACTTCTTTTAAAAATTTGATTGTTTATAAAATTATATTATTCGGAATTTTAAAATTTTTATTTGATTTTAATTTTTTTAAAATTCGGATTGAATTTTAAAATTAAAAATATATATATTTTTTACATTTTCTGAAAATCGCGTTTTGGAAACGCAGGTTTAAAAATCGCGTTTGAAACGCAGTTCTTATATTAATTTTCAGAAATAATTAAAAAAAATGTCCATTGCAAGATTTGACCTCGTGACCTATAGTTAACAAGTTACAAACTTTACCATTAAGCCAAACAACTTTTGGTGATCTTTTGTTTAAAACCAAAATAATAAACTCTAAATAAAAAAATGGTACACATCCATGTATATCGACAGGATATATTTCAAAATTATCAATATATATCTACATGATATATTTCAAAATTAGATATATAAAATTGTAACTGTAACAAGATATACATCCAAAATACATACGTAACTTATTAATCAGGAAAACTGATACGACCCTCTCGGATAGTATCGGGATAGTGGCACCCCTTCAAGCGTGATGCTAGCTCCTTAAGAAGAAGATTAGAAAACCAGAGACATTTTTATGTTTAACTTCATTGATTGACTGATAAATGATTACAATATGAAACCTTAAATACTAGTTATTAGATAAACACTAACATAACTTATAAATATAAAAGATACTAAAATGATAAACATAAAACATAAACATATATCCTAAAAATAGAAGATATTCTTGTCGTAACATTCCTCACTCCTTCGAATTCACCTTGCCCTCAAGGTGACATCTTGAAAAACGCTCTTGATTCCCGGGTCCCAAATTTTGATATGTTTCCTAAGCCTTTGTAGAGTCTGTTCCAACTTGTTCTTTGGCTCGGGAAGTAACAATTCTTGGATTTCAACTCTACACTCCTTCCATTCAGATGTAACAGACCACATGTCCTTGTTAGGCCGCGATTCAGCGATAGATTGCAATTCACCAACAACAACAGGTTGTGATTCACTAACCATAAGATGTAATGCATCAACCATTCGTGATTCACCAACCATTTGCGATTCACCAACCATTTGCGATTCACTAAGATTAGGTTGCGATTCGTCATCCACAAGTTGTGTTTGAACAACAATGGCCCGCTCTTTTTCTTTTTCTGCAATTGCTTCAAAACGAGCCTCAGAGATACGGGCTAAATAGAAAGCGTCTCCTAAAGTTGTAGGCCTTAACCTCAACAATTCCCGTTGCAACGACACTTTAAGGCCAGAGATATAAAAACATTTAAGCAAGTTTGTAGAGATCCCCGTTACCCGATTTGCAAGTATCACAAACTCACTTTGATATTCGGCCACTGTACCCATCTGCAGAAGTTTAGAAAGTGCGTCTCGATCGCTGCTACTCGATGCCATAGCAAATTGAAAAACAATAAAAGAAAAATTTATTTTTTTTCGGATGAACAGTACCCGATGAACAGTAACGTCAGATGAACAGTAGCGCGATGAACAGTACCCCCGTCCGATGAACAGTGCGTCGGATGAACAGTGTTTCCGATGAACAGTAACTTTTTTTTTTTCAATTTTTTTTTTTTTTTTTTTTTTTTTTGGAAACCTTGATCAAAATCCCTCAACGAATTGAGGGCTCTCAATGAAAGCACCAATTGATACGACCCTCTCGGATAGTATCGGGATAGTGGCACCCCTTCAAGCGTGATGCTAGCTCCTTAAGAAGAAGATTAGAAAACCAGAGACATTTTTATGTTTAACTTCATTGATTGACTGATAAATGATTACAATATGAAACCTTAAATACTAGTTATTAGATAAACACTAACATAACTTATAAATATAAAAGATACTAAAATGATAAACATAAAACATAAACATATATCCTAAAAATAGAAGATATTCTTGTCGTAACAAAAACCATGAGTATTTTTTTTAATCTAAATTCGTAAAAAAAAACACACTTAAAAAATCTACGCCTCTTTCTTCTCTAACCCTAGTCTCTTTGTGTTTTAATTTTGCAGGTTAATCTTCATGAATCCCTTATCTTAACATACGTCCTTTTTTTTTGTTTGTTAAAACTTTGCAGGCTGTATATTACAGGAATATTTTTGGAGTTATTGTACTGATATTTATGCTATATGATATTAGATATTGACCCTTTAAAAGATTTTTTTATTTTATTTTTCATTGCCTGAGAGTGATTGTGACTTTTTTTTTACCTTCGTGTGTGCAAGGAGCAGCCAAAGAAAGAAGATGATACAATAGCTTCAAATTTTTCTTAGAGTGCCATTGGAGCATGAATTCTAGATTTTGGTCGGTTACTGCTCGATCCTTATTTTATCTTCGATGTTGATAGAGGTAAGAAAATATTTGTCTCTTCAGTCTTTTAACATTAGAAAGTACGCTAATCGAAATTTTAAATCTGCCTAATCAGTGTTCTAGATGATGCGTGTATTTTATTAATTTATGCCCAGCAGATGCGGGTCAATTGTTTCATAGAATATAATTACAAAGCTTAATGTGGGTCAATTTATGCTTATGGAAGATCTCGCAACAAAGACATACTTGACATGACTAACATATGCTTCTTGTCCAATGAAATAACATGTAAAGAAGTGAAAGAGGAGATGCTTAAAGGATTATACTATAAGTTAGCCATATTAAGGAGCTCACATTTGGGATTTTGTTCTCCAAGGTATGATTTCCTTTTCTTCTCTAGCAATTTGTGTCTTGCTATTTCTTATTGATCTTTAATTTTAGCCATTTCCTTTAAGATACTCTCCTCGCTATTATGGATTCACAAGTAGCCAGTAGAACTATAGAAGTGTATAACATATATTCTGAGATGCATCAGCGATTGTTATGTGAGATGGGTGTTTGGATGCATATATGGAGAGTGGTTGTATACGCATCATCAAGCGTTAAACTAACTGATGTAAGAAAGGTTGTGTGAGTGTATAGTGGGTTCGTTTGTTAGGTGGGTTCACGGGGTTGATACCTCATATGTATTTTGGAGAAGAATATAATTAAATACATGCTCTTTATGATTCTGATATATCTATCATTTCCATTAACATGAGTTAATAATTGTTCACTTTGAAATAATTTGGAAGGTTGATTTTGACAACTCCGTGGGAGTTGTAGAATTATGCTTCAATGTTGAATGTATCTGTTGCTGGAAAATGATCACTAGGATATGGTTAGCGTTAGAAAGGTACTGATAAGACCTTTGGTTAAACATTTTTGTTATTTCATGATTAGATCACACAATGACATTTTGTTAAAGTAGTGGATAAGTAAATCATATCTTAAGGAAGAAGTTAATGATATCCCACATTAACAAATCACTATTAATGCAATAATAATATCCATTATCTGTGAAATCATGCATTCCCTTTCTTATTGTAAACCCACGACCCGCATGACCAGTTTGACCCGCATGATGTATTGCGAAACAAAAGCGCGAAACAAGGTACAACCGTTGGATAACTGATGTGATGCTTCAACTATAGGGATACATCCTCAAGAACAAAAACATGTGTCTTATGCTACAAATAAACAAAATTGCACACACTAGGCTGTGTTTTAAACTCTTTGAACACTTTTGATGGCATTGTTCATAGAGTTTGTATGGGCCCACAACGTTTAACCACATGCTTTCCTGATCATGCCTATCCAGTTAGTTAAATCAGGCTGCTACAAGAAGGAAATAAGGATGCTACAGGTCTAAAACATTATGGAACACGCAAGGCTGGTCCGACATGTTCCTAATGACAAAATGACAGTGGGGATTATACCGATGCTAATTACTAATATCCCATTTGTTATTTGAATGTCATGACTATACACTATCATTAACATAGGTAACATTAGCCATTGTGAGTGATATCCGTATCATTATGTCGCATTTGCTTATGATATCAAAGATTTAGCTGATTTGGAAATAACATTTTTCCTAGGAGAGCCATTTAAACTCTTTGATCAACTTATGGGAACCCTGCCAGCTGCAAGGTATTTCACATTTACAGATCTGAAATCAACCCACGTTTTTTCCTCCTCATAAACTTTCTGGTTCTCCTATTCAAGCATTTGATTATAATGTTTATATGGTGCTACACCTCAAATGCTCTGCCTGACAATTACGGAAGACTGATGTCTGATCCATCATCACCTATATTTGACTTTCATCACCCCAAGACTCAGAAAACACCAAAGGAGAAGTCAAGTCAGTGGTATGTTATTTGTTTTTTTATCTATGTGCACAGTGTTAGTAAGGTAGTTCTAATTTCACTTTATTTTTTTTACGCAAGTATGAGTTAATGCTAAAGAAAGCTTCTAACGATGACATTCTTATGGGCAACGATAATTTATACAATAACTTTTTCGTTCGAAAAAGAGAAGAAAACGGTAAGATAACAGCAGCGCGTGTGCCATATTCTGATGGTGCTTTCTGGTTAGAGAATGCTGAAGCTTTAAGTGAGGCTTATATTGAATTTTTGTTTATTAGAGGGTCTAATAGACCACCTACTCCGACGTGTGCAACAGGCCGCTTAATGATTGACCGAAGGATGGTAAGAACAATTTTAGTTTCTCAATAAGGTTTGTAGATCTTTTATGGTATTTTTACGTTTTGAAATCATATTCTATGCCTATAACATGTGACAATAGCTAAGATTCTCCCATCTCAAATTTCATGTTTGATAAATACTTATGCCTTTTGCTAAAAAAAATTGGTTATAACTATCATAGAGAATTCCGCTGATGTCTTTTATATCTTTACTCTGACTTGCAGATCTGCTTACTGAACAAGGTTTACGTTAAATTTAATGGTAAAAATCAGGGTTCTAAATAGCGCGCTATAGCGCGCCTTATAGCGGGCTATAGCGTGAAGCGTGGCCTCCACGTTACGAAACAGACTAAGGCGGCGTCTTAAGGCGTCGCGTGCTAAAAAGCGTCATAAAGTGTGATATAGCGCGCTATAGTGCGTAACGTGGCGCCTTTTTTCGAATCTTTTTGCTGATTTACAAGAATTTTGCTCGTTTACTAATTTTTGGCTATTTAGTTGACTTGGGCTTATTAATTTTACTATGAAAATAAATCCTTAGAGTAACTAATAGCCGGTTTTGTTTTCAACTAAAATTAAAATATTGCTCCATTTTATAAACTCGCTATACAAATACTAATTTATAAATATTTTGTGCCGCTATATGTCACGCTTCAGAAAACGCCATAGCTTCGCTATAGCTTATGTAGCTTGTAGCTTGGCAATAACGTTACGCCACGCTTCACGCTATTTACAACCTTGGTAAAAATAGTAAGTTCAGTTTCATTAAGCCCTTTGGACTGACCGTCTCTCAAGCTGTACCTGCTGACTGATTGTCCTTATACCCAAAATAAGCACACATCAAATTTATATAAGCATCTCAATCTGCTTATGTGCTAAGAAGTTAGAAGTAAGCATATGAGCAGAAAAAAAATTACTCTTGAACACCCTCTTAGAAGACTTTAGTTTTACAAATGGCAATGGTTTCTTTCTAATATAAACTGTATTATAGATTTTTTGTGAATTATCTGGGTATGGAGAACTGGAGACCAACCTTATTAACTATATTGCCTTATAAGATACCGTTATACACCTTGGTCATTGTTCGCTATCATATTACACTAAGATGATTTATAACATAATTCAAGAAACAGTAAATGGGAAAAAGTTTCAACACAACCATACAATCATTGATTATAATATGTAAAAATAAAATCAAGAATGAAAACTTCAAGAGCACGATTAGTTCCAAGGATTTAAAGAATATTTGAAGAAGTGGTTTGATGTGAATAAGGAAGCTGAGGACTAACACACGTAAAGGTCAGTGTATCATTTTTTTGTTTTCCCTTGGTCTTTTTAAATCACATGGTGTTAACTTTTTGTGTCTAACACCCGCCAGATGTTGCTGTAGCATTTTCTTCTAATCCCACAGAGTCTACTCTCCCTACCACGTCAATCTCCATGCCGTGTGATTTAAATTTTAAAGTTGCTGAGAATATCATCTGGAACTCTAGGTGAGCATATAGTTTTGATAGAGATAGGAGCCTCTCGATATGCCGCAGCAAAAATATGCCCCTTCTGTTGGTCTAACAAAACTTATGGAAGACTACCTATTATATTTTGTTGTTTCTTAATTCTCACTTTGTGCCTTACAAATGATAGAAAAAAAAAATAAGAAACACGAGTTCGATTTTTGGGTCTCTTTTAGTTGTGTCTTTTGACGTAGTCCGTTTATGTTAAAGCTAAACCAAATCAACCCACTTATAGACAGATGGGTTGAAAACTAAAATTACCACCTTTAGTAATTATGCATACTATTCCATTCATGCCAATACATCACACCACTACTTAATTATATAACCATATCTTGATTAGGCTGGTTTGGATGAGCCTACTGGTGGAGAAAGGCGCACTCGTGTTTCAGTTTGGGAGATTGAACCTGTTACAGCTCCCTTTTTCATCTGTCCCACACCTCTTTTTTACCAACCCAAACGCCCAAGACAACCAGGAATGCCAGTTACATTGACCATGTGTAAAGATTTCATTACTCTGATCTAAAACTGAAAAAGATTGTTTTTATAAAGATGTAACAGATTTATTAATTTGACTAGAAACCCTCATGATATTATTATATTTTATACAACCTTTTTTGCATAGTTAGGCTATTGGCCCCCATAATACAAATAATTATTTGTGAAAAATAAAAGTAAAAAGAATGAATCCATATGATTAATCTTTAAAGAATCTTTCCACTTTAGACAATCTATTCAAAAGAACCATGCCATGGATCGGGGAAGATATGTCCAGTAAGATGCCGGCTTAGGCTTAGTTCAGTGGATGGACATGTATTAATTAAAGCTCTTTGCTTGCTAACTCGATCCAACACAATTACATGAACCCGTTATCTGGGTCTGTTTTACAAACCTAATCAACAAATGCCTACGCAGAAGAACATGCAGTTCAATAGTCAAATATCAACAATGGAGCTTGACCTGTTATACAAGCTACCT
Source organism: Glebionis coronaria (assembly GCA_025667525.1). Taxonomy (NCBI): domain Eukaryota; kingdom Viridiplantae; phylum Streptophyta; class Magnoliopsida; order Asterales; family Asteraceae; genus Glebionis; species Glebionis coronaria. Next base: position 226,319 of record JANFOE010001006.1, read on the forward strand.
CAAACTGCGTGATAACCCTATTAACCTCAATGATGCAGCCTCAACAGTTGGCTGATCCAAGACAACAACGAATGAGACAAAATTTGCTCGATCAATCGATGCTGCAAAACCAATTTCTGTCCCAATTTAAACACAACAGCAGTCATCAATGCATGAACCAATAACAGCAGCAGCAATTCCGACAAATGTAATCCTTCTGTGATGATTATGTCTTATTGAGGGTGAAAATTACATACAGTTTTGTGAAATCGATCTTTCTGGAATAGGCATGGTGCGTCCTCCTGAAATTGAAGCTCCCATCGAGAAGTTCAAGTTGTTTAATACATTGATGTGGTTACTATATTCCATTATTCCAAATGATAGTAACTATTTGAGTTTTTGCTCATCGTCATGTTTCACCTGTAGCGATCATCTTATAAACTTGGTTGTTCAATAGCAGTTTATTTGAATATATGATAACTTAACCTATGACGAGTGCGAGCCGTATGTTTATGCAGCTTTTGGTAAGTTGCTGTTCAGTTTGCAGCCATGTGTAACTCCACCAGTAAATTGATACAATATGAGCGAGTCGTTGCTATTGAGTCCGAAAACCCAATCTCAGTGAAGGTAAATATACACAAACGCGTCACCTAAAAGTTATTGAAAAAAGTGGATATTAGACACTGCCATGATTGCTATACATAAAAATGGCTGGTGAATATGAAATAAGAATTCAATGAAATCCTATACAATTGATGGACCTACTTGAGGTTCTCGATTAAGGGGGTATTGTAAGTTTAACCAGTAGTATTAAGTTGTCTTTGTGAACTGCTATTGATGAGCTCTTTTTGTATAATGAGTAACGTCAGTAATGAACCCACACGGCCACACTTTTTACTAGATTACGAATAAATGTTACACTTTTACCCACTAACTTCGTATTCAAATTAAAGTTAAAATTATAAAAAGTTAAATCTAAATAAATTAATTTACTAAAAATGAAAAAACTAAAATTTAATCAAAATATGTCAAAATGGATATTGAATTAAAAAGCGCGAAATTTTAAAAAATATTCTGAAATTAGATTATAGAAAAAATAAATAAATAAAAAGATATTTCAATTTACATATAAAAGTTTTTTGAATAGTTTTTTACAAAAGTTGTTAGAAAAGTTTGTTATAAAAGAGATAATGAATAAGATTACATTTAAGTTCATTTGCATAATAAACTTTATTTGGATACCATCCACTTTTCATATCCGTTTTAATCTAATGGATAAAATTAAACACAAAATATATTTTCACATTTTTTTTAAACATTAATATCTTTTAAACCGTTAATCGTTATGCAAAAAAAATATACCGTTACGAATAGCATTTAATTATCTTTCTATAGATATGTTATATGATATACTTTGGACAAAAAATTTTTTTTAATTTTTTTCTCGTTTTCGAAAATTATCATATATGATACTAATATCATATATGATGCATATTGGTAGACAAATAATTAAATGTTCGTCATGATGATATAATTATTCTCGTTTAACACGGTTTAAAATATATTTAAATTCGTTTTTGGCGTTGCTCGTCTTTTTACTAGAGACCTCGTGTTTTAGGTGACGGGTCAGCCTTGGACGTGGAATTTGTTTACGTATTAGATCTCTCGCCATTTATCTCTTTGGAACCAAAAGCAACTTGCTGGTGATGAACCAATTCCATGGAGTATTTGACTATTTGAGCAACAACATCGTTGGTTATAAACATGACATATAAAGAAATTAATTAGGTGTGTGGAAAAAAAATCTATTCATGATCTAAATCGAATGAAAAACTTAAATCGGTTTTTATTAAACTTCTCCGGTTTGTAATAACATGGACAAGAATGGTTTAAAACCGAATCAATCCACTTAAAAAACGGTTAAGACTAAATCGATCCGATTAAAAAACGAAAAACAATGTACAAAACCGATTTAGTTTAAGTTAAACCAGTTCATAAACTTGTTGACTATAATTGAAATGGTTTAAAAACTAATACGGTTTAAAAAACGGTTAACTAACCTTATATACAGCTTGAATGTATTTACTGAATTATATATCTAAAAGGTAGGATTTTTAAAACCGTTTTTTTCTAAAATCGATCTGGTGGTTCAAAGAATCGGTATTTTAAAACCGTTTTTCGCAAAATTGAAAACAGTTTTACAAACAATCGTTATTTTTAAAACCGTTTTTTTCTTAAAACCGATCTGGTGGTTCGTAACCGGTTTTATAAAATGGACAGATCGGTTTAAAAACAGGCTAAAAACGAACAGATCCAGTTAAAAACAGGTTAAAACCAAACCAATCCGGTTAAAAACAGGTTAAAACCAAACAGATCGGTTTAAAATAAGTTAAGCCGAACCTTTCCGAACAAAAGACTGACATGGGACAAAACACGTATTGGGTGAGCCAACCCATAAAAATATCAAAACCGCGTCCCACTCCAAAATAAAAATTAATACACAGACGTACTTTAAAAAGATAGTTAAATTGTAATACACTTTTGTCAATTACATTTTATAAAAAGTATTATACAGCCACTATAGTTTAAAAAACATATGTTTAACATAGTTGTATGATTAATGTTTGTTTAGATGTTATGTTACGTTGTGTTAGTATATTTTTATAATTAAAAAAATAACATATATTTTTTGTCTCGCCATAGTTATATCAACCTCTTTTCCTTTAACAGGTAAAGTGACAACATCTTTACATTTTAATATATCGACGAATGAACAAATGTTCAAAATCTCACACAAACGGTTTTTGCAAACAGAGGATGCCTAAGATAATGGTCAAGGAAAAGTGAAATAATAATATTTTACTAAAGAAAGAGATGAAAATGTGATTATATGCTCGACGGTGTATTTAATTGATAATTTTATCGTCAAATATGTGGAATCTTGCTTTATTTAAATTTACTATAAAAAAAAAGATGCGCCGTTTGTGTTGAGAATAAAAATGATCATAATCTCTAATTAAAAAATTACCAATCACATTAAGTTTTACTGTCTATTGCATTGTGAAATTCGGACACACGACCCCTCTTTTTAACCCCATCATCTTAGGCACAAGAACATATAAACACATGCTGCCCTTTAACTACAAAATAAGGTTAGCTTACATATGACAAACATAAAAACAACACAAACCGATATATGTACAAACGAATATTAAGAGGATTATTCTAAATTTAGACAAAATACGTTTGATGGGTGGCACAAGGCATACAAATATCACACACATTGAAGCGAACATAAATAAAACACAAAATACGTTGTAAACTTCTTTTAAAAAATTGATTGTTTATAAAATTATATTATTCGGAATTTTAAAAATTTTAATTGATTTTAATTTTTTTAAAATTCGGATTGAATTTTAAAATTTAAAAAAAAATATATTTTTTACATAAATTAATGTTAACTAAGCATAAACTATAACTAAAATATACTAAAAGTTAAATATAAATTTATTAAATAAAAAACGCACAAACCATAAATTCTCCGGAATAACAAAAAAGCGACCCCGCCCGTTGGGCGGGTTATGACGCTAGTATATATATATATATATATATATATATATATATATATATATATATATATATATATATATATATATATATATATATATATATATATATATATATATATATAGGGGAGAGATCAAATAAAAAGACTTTTTTTTGTGAGAAGGATAAGAAGGATTTTCAGCCATTGATTTAAAATTAATGGATGAGATTAAATCAAAATCCTAACAAACTAACTAACTAACTAACTAACCATCTAAACGTGTTTTTTTTAAGTTCTTCAAAAATTATGGAAAAATTCCAGTAGATCGGGTATGTTGGTGCAAAAAAGTTTTGTGAAAAAAGTTTTTTTAATTTGAAGTTTTTTACGCTTTTTTAATGCACAAAAACGGATTTTTGATGCACAAAAACGTTTTCTTTTACGTTTTTTTAGGTTTTTTGTGCATCAAGAATTCATTTTTATGCCCAACTTCTTTTGACTTTTTGCTTTAAAATATGATTCCGCATCAAACTATAATAAATTGAAAATTTTTTGAATGAAAAAATTTTGTACACCAAAATTCACGTGTTTGTGCATCAAATTTTGTTTTTTGTGCATCAGAAAAACGTAAAAAACTCAAAATTAAAAAACGTTTATTCACAACTTTTTTAGGCACCAACAAATCCGACCATTTGGAATTTTTTCAGAATTTTTTGAAGACTTTTTTAAAATCGTGTTTTGGTGGTTAGTTAGTTAGTTAGTTAGTTAGGAATATGGATTGATCTTATCCATTGATTTTAAATGATTGGCTAAAAATCCTTCTTATCCTTCTCACCAAAAAAAGTCTTTTTATTTTAACTCTCCCCTATATATATATATATATATATATATATATATATATATATATATATATATATATATATATATATATATATATATATATATATATATATATATATATATATATATATATATATATATATATATATATATATATATATATATATATATATATATATATATATATATATATATATATATATATATATATATATATATATATATATATATATATATATATATATATATATATATATATATATATATATTGTTGATCCCAAACTTAGATCGATTAAACTTTGTGTATACGAGATTAGATCAAGTAATACACGTAGAGAAACCTTTGCTTATGAATAAAGTAACTAAGTGTTATGCGGAATTAACACTTAATCTAGAACACAAAGATGTTAAACAAACTTTCACTTGTATTAGAATAATCGAACTTGATTACAATGAAAGAGGTTTAACAGTCGAATACTTGTGAAAACTTATTATAACTGATGATCAACATTAACCCAAAAGATCTTCTTTTATAGATTAAGAAGTCTTGTACAAGAAGCTACGAATCAACTATTCTAGGTAAAGATAATAATGGAAAATACAATGTCGAGTTTATCTTTACCATATACAAATAAAGAAACAAATAAACAAAAGATTCGTATAAGATAACTTCCATCAGTACTTGTCTTCCAGGCTATCAGCGTTGACTTTCCTCACTGTCAACGCTTGGCTGTCAGCGTCCAATGTCATCTTATCAGCGCTTGAACTCTTCTTATCAGCGTCTAGTGAACTGACCCATAATTTATTCCCAACATATATATATATATATATATATATATATATATATATATATATATATATATATATATATATATATATATATATATATAGGGGGCTTTATTTACAGAGCTGATCTTATTGACAAAACTTGCAGAATTCTTCTAAACCAATGAAAAATTTCTAATTATTAAATCTTTTATTTATTACAAAAGGGTATATATATATACGTATATATATACGTATATATATATATATATATATATATATATATATATATATATATATATATATATATATATATATATATATATATATATATATATATATATATATATATATATATATATATATATATATATATATATATATATATATATATATATATATATATATATATATATATATATATATATATATATATATATATATATATATATATATATATATATATATATATATATATATATATATATATATATATATATATATATATATATATATATATATATATATATATATATATATATATATATATATATATAGATGAGATCAATAGAAAACTACATCTTAATAGAAAACCTAGAAAACCTCCTTCCAACCGTTGGATCAAAACTCTTTACCTTTCTTTTTTTCCTTCTCAAGTCCAAGGGCCTCTTTGTCACTTTCTTTTTTTATAGGGGCTGGTTTTGTATATTTTTTTTAATTTCTTATTTGATCGAGTGTTTTTTGCTTTCTGCTCTTGCGCTTTTTTTTTCTCTTTGAATTATGTTTATGCTATTACCGGTCTTTTTGTGTGACAACGTTTTTTAATACTTTCCAACGATTTCTTTTGTCCTTTCAAATTCTATAGATAATTATATTATCTATACAATTGCAACAATTTCATATGGTAGCTCTTGTCATCAACTGACCACACTATAGGTGGTTAAAACAAGAACAACCTAACAATGAATTTTGTAATAACACAGCAAATACAAAATCGATAAGAATGATGCAAGTATGCATTCAGGAGCCAAAAGGGTGTGAGATTTTAGTAATGCTCTTGATATATAGCTCCAAATTCATCCCTCCAATCCTGATTATCGTCATCATTGTCGTTGGTTTTGACATCTGAATCTAATCTTCCCTGTACAAAGATCTTAAAGCTGACCCGGGTAGTCGGCTCTCAGCATATGGGTTTAGACTTATTCCTTTAGCTTATTGCTCTCTTCCTCAACGCTTTCAAAATTTTCCTGCACATAAATAAGGGTTTAGACTCCATACCTTTCAAGTCATTTTCTTTCTAAACAAGTGTTGTTTTTCAGTCGGTTTTAAATGCGTGTGAATGTTTATATGGGTTGTGTCGACCGAATATTAACCTTTCAGCATATGATTAAAAAATAATAATCGTATTACCACCTTCACTTCAAACACGTATTGACCACATTTTCAAGCTTTTTTGGACATAATTAGTGAGTTATACATATATTGACTACTAGATTAAGCAGGTCAAAATTTCCAGAAAGAGTTTATCGTTCCAGCATTATTATTTTGAAAACTACAAGAATATTTATCTTCGTCAACTATCCACCTGTTTGACCCGTGAAAGATAAAAAACAACCTATATCAGACTTATTCCTCACTCTCATAAGGTAAAATCACAAATCTCATGTAAAAAGTAATATGAGTACCTGTGCAGCTGAGGCTGCTTCCTATGCTTCTCTCAGCCTAACAAGAAGTTCACCAGCAACATGAACAGCTTCAGCAGTATCTCTAAGTTGTATCTTAAGACTTCTGTTCTCCTTTTTCAGCAATTCTCTTTCCTTCTCCTTCTCAACTCTCAACACCGAAAGTTCATCAGCCAAAGACTTTGAGGACCGCTTGCCATGACCTTTGGCTCCCTCTTTAGCAGCTGCTCGTTTAACCTCAGCTATACATTCCAAAATCAAATGATGTTTTTCGACCAGTTCATTATACTTTTCTTGAAAATCAGCATAATGTTCAACAATTCTACCATGACCATGAATGGATCTCATAAGTGCATCATCTAACTCTTCAGTAAGCTTATTTTCCAATCTCAACTCCATTTCCATCTTTTTCAGAAAAACGTCTCTGGCTTCAAGATCAACTCTCAGTTCATCAGTTAAACAAATCCATTCACTCTCCATTTCCATCCATCGTTCTCTTTCTTTTTGATGCTCTTCAGCACTTTTATTTCCTTTAGGAAAGGCACCACTTTTTCTTAGCTGGAGTGACTGTGATAAAATAGAGGATGACGACCTTAGCCTATCAATGGATTTGTTTGACGGTGACCGAAGTTTGCTTCTTAGAGTCTTGATTTCTTGGAGGAGTGATTCCTTTTCATTACTTTCAAACGGTGTGGTTTGGTATGTCTCTTTTATGACCTCTGGTTCTTCGTTCCAACTCAGAAGCTGTAAAATCATCATAAAACAAGTGTTTTAGAGTAGAGAGAAAGTAAGGTTGATACTTTGTGTTTGAAGATTGTTATGAACAGTGGACTGACCTTTATTTCACTGTTACGAGGATTGTTTCCATTTCTAAGTGCATCAAGAAGTGATGGTTCACCTTCTTTCTCTTGCTTGTATTGCATTAGCTGGAAGAA